>JANAVB010034418.1:4990106-5297606 GCA_029216955.1 Iris pallida | reverse complement strand
GGCGACGCGGGCCACGCGCCCTCAATGTGCTATGCCAACAGTAAACCAGAAATGTGCATTGAAAGTCATGCGTGCGAATGATGGCAATCTGTACATAATTGACTCAGACACTCTCGTGTCCTGAATGAGTCACTTCTTAAAGTCTCCCTCCCATTTGGATGCATCTCATGTGCTGGAACCAAGTCATGGGCAAATATTTTCTTGTTCTTCCAACAATAATCTGGGCGTATCTTATGCACGGGAACCACTTCAGGGGCGCATCACTCACATACACACCCAAGTGCTTAGCCCAGGCATACACCTAAAGTATGTGTAAATGTGAATATCTTCTCGAACGATTTATGTGACATGATTACTCACCAACGTAAAGCGAAGGAGATGACTACTATGCACAACGCACCCCTCGCGGTACATACTTGTGCTACTGTCACCATCAATTGCTATTGTTACAAAATAGTGGCCCCACAACCAACGCAGTCCGTGTTCCAACGATTACAACCCGCTACACCAGTCCGACATCGTTCTCAGAAAGAGGGTACTAACAAAAGATGAGTAAGAACTCCTGGTTGCCTCGTGCCATGCTACCTCACATTCCTCTGCAGTAAATAAAAATTCTAAGGCTAATAACCATTCAGTTTTGGCTAGTGCATCCAAACGCTGGCCTCGAGGCAACAAGGTAGCAGTATCCAATACTGGGGTGTTCCAATACACACATTCCAAAAGCAAGTCTTCGTCAGCGAAGTTGACTTCTGCCAGGGGTAGTAATCCTCCAGTAATCCACAACAATCCCTCGTTCGAAGATGAAGACATTTGTCAAGGGACAGACACCGATGCGACTAGGGGTAGCCAGCTCTAGGACTCGGAGAAGGAAGACCTGATGTCAGCTTTCCTAAGAGATAGCAAGGTCGAAAGTAAAAGATCTACTGTCCCATGTACTTCTCCCCATATCATGCCCGTCTATATGATAGGGGGTGGAAATGATGAAGAGGGAGAAGCGTCGGCCCCAAATATTGTGCATCGCATTGATACCATAGAGGCAAGGCTTCAAAATCTCACCAACTCCATACAGGCCTTGACATGGGTCGTACTCAATATCAGGACTAGCTTAGCTGCTCGTCCTCCAACAAGGGCTTCCTCGTCTGTATGCCCTGACCTAGGAACTAATGGGGAATTAATTGTACCACCCTAGCATGTACTTTTAGGAATAGATCATCACACCCTGTCCCGGTCGTTAACTTCATTCTCAACCGAGGAATTTTTTGAGCTGGTTAAGGACCTATGCACCCGCGTATAGGCTAAAGCTAAACAAAATGAGCGTCAGAAACTTGGGATCAGGCAACCCTATCTTCCTGAATGGAATAAAGTAGTTTATCCCCTACGTATAAACAATAAACGCTGATGCCATTTGATGAAAAGCGGTCGCCTCATCGATATATGATATATTTTGGCTCTATGATGGGGTACTTGCCAAAACATGACGCCTTTCTCATGAGTCTATTCGTCGAAGCGCTAAAGGGGTTGGCTTACAAATGGTTTTGTAGCCTCCTTGATAATCGCATATCCTCCTTCGATTATCTGAAGCACATGTTTCTCTCTGGTACTATGAGGGCAGGATGGACATGACAATGTCATCTCTCATGGATCTCATCTAAAAGGATAAATAACCAGTCCGAGCCTACTTTGAGCATTTTTGTCATGCAGCCCTAAGATTACCTTCCGATATCCAAGAGCCTGTGTTAATGGATTTCTGTCGCAAGAACATGACATCGACAGTCAAACTTTGGGTTTATTCCACCCAATACACTGACTAGACTTCGTTCATTATCGGTACCGATAGCTCTAAGATGAAGGCCCAATATGCTCGTCTCCTAGGAGTCAGCTTCCCTGCATTGGACGGGAAAGGAAAATGCCCTTACAACAACAATAACAGTGGGCATAAATCCAAAAGAAAACAGGCGTTGACTGTTAGTGCCTCCAAGAGTGCGCCATCTCCCACTCAGAAACCACTAGCCACACCATGGCAGATGGAGGTCTACTCCTTCAATGATGAAGATACCCTACAACACTTCGAGATACTTATACAAGGCGATAAGATCAAATTGCCTGATCCAAAGCGCCCTGATGAGGTCGACATAGTTAGTGATCCAAAATACTGTCATTATCATCGGTACGTTAGGCATTCCACCCGAGACTGCTACATACTAAGGAATTACATCCAACGCATGATCAATACGAATGTCCTCACTCTCGACTTTGAGGACAAGACAGTCTCGACAAATATGGTGTCCCTTCAGTTTGGTACCCTATCGCCCATTGAGGTCCAAGATGGCGTCGTCTCCATCCCAAAGGCGATAATGGAATAACCAACCTTCTTTAAACTCATGACAACGTGAGTGGGCTGGAGCCACTCACCACGTCCCAAGGCAAGATCATGTGGGTTCACGCAGATCTAGCCTCAGAGCTGACTTATTGGTGGTACTCTCTTCCACCAAAAGTAAAGACAAAAATTCTAAATACTGCCGAATGGTCACTTCCTCCTCAGTAGAAGCCTTGTCGGTTGTGACAACGTCAAAGCAAAATACTCAGCAGAAGGAGGTTTCGGTTGAAGAAGTGCTTTCTTTTGCTTCAGGGGAGGGTCCTCCAGTAATGAACAAACAAAAATAAAAAGAGGCTCCTTTTGACAAGCCTCTGAGAAAAAATGGTGCTTCTGGGTTAATCAAACCCGATAAATTCGATATACTGGCACAGCTACCCAATACTCCAGCTCGGCTATCTCTATTTGAGCTTCTTCGACTCTCTAAAGATACTAAGAATGCTAAATTTGAAGCATTGAGGGATGTCGAGTCTTTCATAGGCCAGGTCCAGTAGCTTGAAGAGGACCCAGCTGCATGTCCACACTACCATAATATAGGAGACATGTTCCTCAACATTATATTCTCTCAGTAGGACATGTTACTCAAAAATAACAGGCACAACAGACTACTGTACTACACAGGGTACGTTGGTGCCATCATGGTCTACCGGATCCATATCGATCCATGTTCTTCTCTTCGTATCATTCCTCGGAGTCTACTCCATACCCTCGGAATACCAATGCATCAACTAACGACGTCGAATACTATGATGAGCGGCTTCAATGCTGTTAAGAGCAATCCATTAGGCCAGATCCGCTTGAAATGTTAGATAAGTGATCTATAAATAGAGATGTCCAGCTATATCATAGACGTTGACATATCTTACAACGTCTTTTTGGGACGTTCGTGGATACACTAATTCAAGATCGTGCCATCCACCCTCTACCAATGCATGAAGTATTAGCTGGCAACGAATCATCAGAACAGAATTTACTGATGTTGATCCTTTCAGAAGAATCGATCCATACTACACACCGATGCTGATCTGTACAAAATAGTCCACTTGGACGATGATGCTAATGATGCTGAGGACGAAGCAGAAGCTGAAACAATGAATGAAGAACTTTTAAGAGTACGGCTCAAGGGGAAACCTCCCCATGTTTCAGCTCCTCTCATGTCTAAGCTGTATGGGAATGCTCCGGCTCCCCTGGTCATCAAACTCCTAGGAAGGTCCCAGGAGCCTATCAGGGTCAAATTACCGAGAAGGTCTCCAGAAATACCTCCTACTAGGACGTCAGTGCCACTGGTGGCCAAGATACGACGAATCGCTTCCATACCTCCTCCAATGGTTGTCCTAGTACTCACAGATGAAGAGCTAGGGGATTATATATCTGGCCATACTGAGGCACCTTTACTAGATGATGTAATCCCATATGATAAAATTTACTATTTTATCAATAAAATGCTATCTTTGTACTACTATAATCTTCAACATTGGAATGCTATGTATACTCTAGATAATGTCTTAAGAGCGTTATGGATGCAAGTAACGACTGTCAATACTGTAAATTGGGTCAACCCATACCGAGGAGTCTGTTACATAGTTCCGCCCAGAAGAAAGGACAAAAACCCTATTATCTTCAGTAGAGTAGAACGTCATCAAGACCTCTCTCCCGTTCAGCCGGAGCCTGATATCGGCAAGATACAAATATACCGTTGTTCCAATCAAGCCAAGTACCTCATTCATAAAATGGGTTACGACTTATACAACGGTAAAGGCTTGAACTACAACAAAGGTCGACTCCTTCCGTACCAAAGGAAAAGCCTCAAGACTACTACTACCGCACTCGTCAGGGATTGGGACACTTAATGCCTCCAACAACTCAAAAGAGTTCAAAAATAGAG
Organism: Iris pallida; assembly: GCA_029216955.1. Classification (NCBI taxonomy): domain Eukaryota; kingdom Viridiplantae; phylum Streptophyta; class Magnoliopsida; order Asparagales; family Iridaceae; genus Iris; species Iris pallida. The sequence goes on along the minus strand of JANAVB010034418.1, from coordinate 5,293,347 downwards.
GCTGAGATGCATTCTCATTCATCTGAAGCTTCCACTTGGGACTCCGATACTAGCATCTGTCTAATCTTCAAGAATGTATTATCTGCCAACATGACGTCTGTATATCATCTAGAAGAAGACAACAATCAGACATTAGAATACTTCAAAGAAGATCCTTGCGCTCATTGCCTAGGATCTCAATAGGAATCACGTTTCGAGCAACGGAAGCCTCCCACCGAAGATGAAGTCGAACAAATCGACTTAGGTGATGAATCCTCGTCCATGCCAATCTTTATTAGCAAAAGCCTACCAGGGGAAGATCGAGAATGTAGTACCCCATCCCGTTCAGTCAATCAGAGGAATCGGATCGCCAACGACGTTCGGACTTAACTTTGCAACGGCTGCTCGAAGACATCGCTCGATCGAGGCGACTCCTCGCTCTGGTGGGGTAGTTTCGGTGAACTTATCTCATCTTAGCCTTCACATAATAAATTACATGTTCTCAACTTGCACAAGTAGGCTTGATAATAAAAGAGATGAATCCAAATAAATAAGAAAATAATCCCGACGGGTCGAATTGAGTTAGAATATGAAAAGGTCCAACAGTCAGCTTAGAGTTGGTGCATGGCGTGCTTTGAAAATGACACTCGGTCCTTCCTCCCATGGCTTGGGAGAAGGAAAAGTTTGTCTTCGACACAAAGCTAAGAGATAGCCTAAGTCATAGGCGTCGCCCGCATAATGCTTCATATAGTATGCACGGTCCCATCGTCCAAGGCTTGGCACAGCCTTAGTTTGCCTATAAATTTAGTTGCGTTGAATGGCTTAGTCTAGGCACCCAAATGTCTTGGTCGTTCAATGTTGAACGCGTGCACGACACGTTCCATCAAGGCAAAGCTTGACGCAGCCATTGCTCGTCAAGTTGTTGCAAAGTTAAGTTAGACAAGTTATGTTAGGCTATCAGAGTAGTAGCAAACATGGTCCTATGAGTTCTACGGCTGGGTATAACCACATAGTCTTACGGTCTCAAGGCCCGTCATATAGAGTATGACTTGGGCGGTGGTGTCGCATAGAGTTCAGTTGGCTAAAGGTATGATGCACAGACTTAGTATTTAAGGCACAAGCTACGGTTGATTTCAAGTCGGGTTTAGAAAGAGGGCTATCAAATGGTCATTCTAAGTTGAGTAAAATGATAGGGTAACATGGAAGAATGCTCGCTACCGTGGGACGTCGAGACGGTCTCAAATGATAGAAGTCTTGATATTGGTTTTGAAAGAGATGGTAACACTGGAAGAAGAATGACTGTGTGAGACGTCAGTTTGAGTCGAGTCTTTCATGGTCATTGGACAACTTGTCGACAACGGCAAAGATTTCCTCGAGCGACAACCCGGGTCCACGAGATCGTTTTGGCCTAGGAGAAAACATGGATATAGCCGAGCTGGGAGTACCGCTCAGGTTAATCGGGGGCTTTCAGTGGGGATCGCTACTTGCGCTGAAAGGTATCCCGAATAACAAAGCTATAAGTCCAAGTATAGCTTATAGTGCTAGTGACCTCATATAGATGTGTCGGTGCGGGTGGCAATCCACTTGTGTGCCGTTGGATTGAGTTGATTTGAATGTGTATGCAGTTATAAGACAATGTTTGGGCCTAAGATTTGGCTTCAATATAGACGACATGCTTCGGCATGAGTTGTGGTGTCGAGTCTTAAGTTGTAGGCATAGAGTTGTACAAGTTGGTTTGAGTCGTTGGAGTTTAAGTCAGAAAACCGCCATAAGGCAAAGTCGATTGAGTGACACTAAGTTCAAAAGTCTCGATTGGGTCAGTTGGTGACCAAAGTAGCAAGGGCCGCGAGGCGACGATGTGGTTTAGTCTTACTAAAATACGAGACACATCCTCAATATGGGTTTGTAGCATGGTCACATGGAATTAGAGTCTCATCGAGTAGTTGCGTCTTTGATTACGGGCCGAAAGGCAAGCACGACTTGATAGGTTAACGTTGATGCAAGCATGGGATGATATTAAGACACAAAATAGGCCAAGGCATTTGTCCTAAAACTGATCCTATGACAAGAGTAGAAAGACAATCATAAAGGGACTATGTTGCACAATGTAAATGAACGTGTCAGTTTTGTATAGTTGGGCGAGGAGCTCATTCCACCAGTACAGTTGAGTACTGACACCCGCATAGTTTTTATGTGCAGGCACAGGTAGAAGCTCGTGGTGCATTGCTCGCTTGGATACGCCGAGGCACGGAGTTCCTTGGTGATTCAAAGCGTGCGGCCGCATTGAGTCAAGACTTATACGGGACATAATGTATGGACGTCGCCTTCCGAAGCATCTGATGGCTCAAGACTTGTATTTGAGAGACGAGAGAGAGCTGAGTGACTTATAATATGAGAAGAGTGATCTTGAGTGACTTGTAATGTAAGAAGAGTGAGCTTGAGTGACTTGTAATCTTGGCCTTACGCCCTTTGTAACCTTTGTTTCAATATCAATAAAGAGCTTTGTAGAAGCATAGAAAAGAATAAAGAAAGGCCTATGCGTCTCCGACAGAAGGATCACCTTGCGGCTCAGGATCACCATACGGCCCAGAAGTCCATGCGGCTCAGGAGTCCATGCGGCTCAAGGGTCCATGCGGCTCGGATAGTTCCATGCTGCCCAGAAAGAAGCCACGTGGCCTTCAACAGTTTTTCTCTACATTCGACTGCATTTAATGCCCCGACAGCTGCTTTGACAAATTATAGCTCTAATATAAAGACGTAATAATGACTGTCATGATGGCGTGTTCCTAGGAAAGAGGAGAAAATCTTCTTACAGCTGGCAAAATCCAACAAGTCCCGAGGCCACTCCATGCGGCCGCCCACTTCATGCGGCTGCCTATCCCCATGCGGTTGCCCATCCTCATGCAGCTGCTTATCCTCATGCAGCTGTCCATCCCCATGCGGCTGCCCATCCCCATGCGGCTGTCCATCCCCATGCGGCTACCCATCCTCATGCGGCTGTATGCTTCATGCGGTTGAGAGGGCCACCTATATGCGGCTCTGCCAGGACGGCCCAGTTGAGAAACGTGGTGCTATTCGCGACAATTGAGACACATGTCGATCTTATCTTTTCTGGAATTATGGGTGCTAACAAATCCTAACAAAAACAGATTTGTTACGATCGTCATAATTGCCCAGATCAAATCAAATCAGGCAAAGTGGACACGTGGCAAGCCATCATAAATCACGAAGATTTATGGCAATCAACATTTATTGCTCACAGAGATGTGATGCAATCCACATTTCTGGCTCAGATTTGTTATATTCAGGATGAGCGGTCCAGATTGATAACTCTTAAGCCGCCGACTTTTCAAAATGGGTAATCATTGCAAACCCTAATGATCACCCCCCACTCCTATAAATAGCAAGGTGCTATTCCCTTCTAAAAAAAGGACGGAGAGAGATGCATACAGAGAGAGAAAAACAGAGACAGACACATACAGAGAGAGATACGCAGAGGAGCACATACAGAGAGAAAAAGGAGATAATTTTTCGACAGAGCCAAGGCTACGTCCGATCGTCCAAGGAGTAAGGCAGAGCTGCCGTCTCTTTCCCGAGCTCTATCGTTACCCTCCAGAATCAAAAATAAATAATTGTACTTAGATTGCTGTACTTAGGTTTTCGTCCCTAGGCTTTCTTTGTACGAGCGAGTTTGTATTGTGAAGTAAAAGTCCAGTCCTCCGATATAATTGTTCCGTTCTTTTATAATTAATGGCAAATACGATGGCAACTCTGCTGGAGACAAACTTCTCCACGGCTGAGAAGTTGGTGACGCAATCGGATACAGCCAAACTTGGCTTCACACAACAGAAGATGGTCGTCCGCTTCGACCAACAGGCGTTTGAAAAAATGCTCTCCGACGGGAGCGCTAGCCCGGTCCAGAAGCGAACCCGCACAAAGAAGGCTCATAAGGAGTGGAGGCCGAAATCATTTGCTCCTTCCCAAGCTCTGCATGGAGTACTCTCTGCTGCCCAAGACGGCGAAGGCAACTCTCATGCGGCCCCACTTCAAGCCATAGAGGACTCTGCTGTCCCCAAGTCCGGCAGAGGAAAGCACTACGATGCTGGAGTTGCAGGGGCAAAGAGTGATTCTATGTGCTCCAGGAAGAAGCCGAACAAAGGCACTAGCCGCAGGCTGAACATTCATGCAGCCAAGATTGTCAGCCGCATGCATGATGTCCATGCGGTCGAAACTGCCAGCCGGATGCAGAATACCTATGCGACCAAGATTTCCAGCCGGATGGAGAAGACTTATGCGGCCACATGAAGAAAGCCCATGCGGCTATGATTGCCAGCAGCACGAAGACTGTTGATTCCAGCCACATCCTGTCTGCCCCACGCGGCTCAAGCTTAGTCTTTGATCGCCGCTCCTATGGTCCTGAACTCTCATACTCCCGAGAAAATATGTCTGACTCTTTGCAGCACTACTTAGACTCTTCCTACTATGTGCCCTCACGTACTAGAGTGAAGAAGTCTAAGGCAGCGCGAGATTGGCGAGCTCAGTCCGCTGTTCCGACTTCTGACCATCCGAGCGCTCCACATACTGTTATGTGGGCCTCTGATGGGAAGTTGTACAGAATAACTCGAGTCCAGCCCCCGGCGGCAAACGAACAAAGTGGTTCCCAAAAGTCTTCTAAAACCAGGGAGCAAACAGGGTCGTTCTAGACCTATCTGACTTGCGTGAGGTTATCCTCCACAAGCACAAGGAAAGAGAAGAGGCCTCGGTGTGCAAAGAGTCCTCCCACGGACATCACTGCACCCAAGTTATTGTCAACTGCTGTTGCAACAACGCGACGGTATGAGAAGACCGACAGTCCGTCTTCCAAAGATTACAACAGCCGAGCTCAGGGGATGAGGCGCCTCCCGTCGTCTCCTTCAACTCTACTCAAAAAATCCCCACCGATGGGAGGGGGAAGAAGATAAACATTTCCAGCCCGAAGATTTTAACCACTGTGACTAAGAAACTGTCGTCTAAACAGTTGTCCACCACCGGAGTTTTCCTAGGTGACCCGTTCAAAGACGAAATATGCTACAGTGGGAGATTCATCATCCACATCACTAGGGGTCGCTGGAACTGGGGGTAGCACTCCTCCGAACATCCACGACAATCCGATGTTCCAAGGAGACGAGCCCGGGAAAACAACTCTCCCATCAGATACAGCAGGTACCAACGTCCCCGAGGACGTCCATGACTCTCATGATGAAGATAGCTCTGAAGCTGGGAGTACTATTCTTTCTGAGTCCGAACCAGAGGAGAACATTCCCACATACCCCGATGACTTCTCGGTATAAGGGTATGATTCGGAGGGTACGTCGTCCACCGTCCCTTCTATCTCTACTCATGTGAGGACGACATTCATGACAAACGACGAACAAGATAGTCCCAGTGATCGCCAACGCATCGACACTCTTGAGGCCATACTGCACACCTTGGTTAAATCTGTGGACGAGATCAAAGCGGCTCTTCCCACTCTACAAGAAGGACACCTAGCCAAACAAGCTTGGGTCCCGCGGTCAATACAGACTCGAACTCAGCGGCACCAAACCCGGGCAATAATTCGCTTTAAGTGTCAGCTCCCACCGCTGTGGATGAGGCCAGGGAAGCAAGAAGAGAGGTCCAGGAGCTCCGAGCCATGTTTCACGCTCAAGAAGCCTCTCAAGACCTTAGAATACGACAAACATACCCTGCTGCATGGAGGGATGTCCCTTTCCCACCAAGATATAAGCCGTTCAATATCAATCCCTATGATGGCAAGACCTCCGCAAGTCGGTACATCACTTACTTCGAGGTCACCACCGACAATCTGTCCCATGACGATACCATCCTTACACGATTATTCATCGGGGTATTGGAAGGGGTCGCCTTCGACTGGTACCGCAACCTGCCAGACAACTGCATCCACTCATTTGCCAGCTTCAAGTGCATGTTCTTGGAGAGATTCTATGAAGTAGGACAGGACGTCACAATGTTCACCCTTATGGACGTCGTTCAAGGGGAGAAAGAGCTGACAAGGAACTATATTGAGCGATTTTGCCAAACCGCAATGAAGTTGCCATCGGATAATCCGGATTCTTTCTTGATTGAAATTTGCCAAAAGAGACTGCTTCCAACAATCATCCTCTGGATGGGTAAAAGTCAATTCAAGGACTGGAAGACGTTAATCATTAGTGCCACTAGCGCCGAAGACAGGTTGAAAAAGGCTCGCCAACTGGGATTGCACATTTCGGAGGGAGAGGACAAGGGCAAGCACCCTAATACCAACAACAACAATGGTGGTAACTCCTCCAACAATCGGGACAATAAGGGCAAGCAGGCTATGGTGGCCGATACAGCCCAGAAACATGAGTCAAAACCGGCAGACAAGCAATGGCCGCAAATGATCTACTCCTTCGAAGACGGCCATGTCAAGCCCATCTTGGACATGCTCATACGAGGAGATAGAATTCTGCTTCCTCCACCAAGATGGGAACCTCGGTCGACAGAAATGGAGTGTCCAAAGTACTGTCATTACCATCGCTACGTCCACCATGCTACACACGACTTCTACCAACTGAAGTGATACATCCAACATCTCATCGATATGAAGGCTCTGGCTATTGATTTCGAGGAGGTAACCGTGACAGCCAATATGGTGTCCATACAGTTTGGCAGCTTTCCTCCGACAGAGACTCAAGACGACGTAGTACCCATCCCTCGGGCGATAATAGAGATTGCTAATCTTCTACCTCCTCGAGATCAGGCTACTGGTCTGGTACCCCTCACCACGTCACGAGGGGAGGTCATGTGGGTTTATCCAGACTTGGTACCTGAAGTGACTCAGTCTGCACCACTCCCTATTGGCAAGAAGGGGAGTAGAAAGGTCAGATCCTGCCGTACAATTTTGACAGTTGTCGAAGAAGCCACAGCTGTCGTCACTCGGTCTGGTGCTCAATCCCAACGTACACCAGATAACTCGACTGTAGAACATCATCCGGCTACTGCTGACGCCCCGGGACCTTCTCAACCTCCGACGATCGACAAGCCTAGGCCGAAGGAGACTCGCTTTGACAAATCCCTCCAAAAAGAAGCATCTCATGGGCTAGAGAGGCCCTACAACTTTGACATCTTGGCACAATTAGCCAACACATCGGCCAAATTGTCATTATAGGAGCTCCTGAGACTCTCCAAGGATGTTCGTGCGGCTTTGAGTGATGTACTCCAGAATGTCGACGCTTATCTGGCTCAGGTCAACCTCACGGGAGAGAGCCTGCCTTCAAATCTCCAAGACAGCACTTGCACAAGAGCGATGCGCAACATTGTCTTCATGCCACAGGATATGCTCATCAAAACCAATTTGCACGATCGTCCGTTATACTACACTGGATACATCGGTGACGTAAAGGTGGATCGGATGCACATTGATCCTGGTTCTTCCATAAGCATCATCCCGAAGGGTCTGTTACATCATCTCCGTATTCCTATACATCGCCCGATGCCAACAAGTACCGTCATTAGCGGTTTCAATTCGAGCAGGAGGTACCCGATTGGGAAGATTCGCTTGAAGTGCCAAATTGGCGATCTTCAGTCAGATGTGACCTGTTACGTCATAGATGCGAATACTTCCTATAATATCCTCCTGGGGCGCCCTTGGATACACGATTACATGATCGTGCCTTCCATGCTGTACCAGTGCTTAAAGTATGTCGACAAACACGACTTCGTGAGGACAGAATTTGTCGACATCGATCCCTTCAAAGGGGTCGAATCCTAATACTCATACTCCTGCTTATACGAAAAGTCGAAGAGGCACCTTGGTGAAGGAAATATGAAAGCTCGAACTGAGATGGCCACAGGATCAGAAGAACCAATGACAATCCATCTCCAAGCTCGCAAACCTGGCAAGTCCGTACCCCTTACGGCCGCTCTGCGTAAGGACGCAATCAGCCTCTCGGTACAAGAGGGGCAAATGATAATCCGGCTGCCAAGGTCCAGCCAAGCGCCAAGACCCACAACGGAGCCACTGACAATCAGACTGCCTAGATTCGGCAAGCCACAAACAGAGAAGCTCAATCCCTCCGACAAGCCAATGACGATACGTCTTCCCAAAAAGAATTGTCAGCCCGATGCAATGTCGGGGACTTCTAGCGAGCCAACAACTCTCCGCCCAGCATCGAGTACCAAACTGGGGGTCGCTAGTTTGCCAACGACTCCACGTTCTGCTCCACCAGCGGAACCCCTGATGATCAAGTTGCCCAAGTCATCCTCTCAGTCTTCATTTATACAGGGGGTGGCCGAAGAAGAACCAGAACTGGCCAAGTATATGGCTGCTCACACTGATGTTCCATCTGCAGATGATGTAATCCTGTTAGAAAAGATACCTTACTTCATCAATAAAGGGCTATCTTTGAACTATATCGAGCTTAATAAACTTTGTACAATGTATGCTATAGAACACGGTATAGGCACTCACCTACACACACAGGTGAAAATGTTTACACCATAAATCAACTTACTCCCGTGGAAGACGCTTACCGCATAATCGAGGGAGGGGACCATCCATTCATATTCGGTCAGAAGAGTGATCCACAGCCCTTTACCATAGAAGAAGTCGATCTCGAATCGGACGCCGGGAGACTGTCTCTCTATCCAAATACCTCATGCAAAATCAGGGATATGATCTGGAGACTACGCCAGGTTAGAACTACGGCACTGGTTGACGATTACCTTTAAAGTCGTCGGTCCTGGCTGGCACATCACAGGACTACTACAACAATACCCGATATAGACTGGGGTTTGTTACACCTGCAACGACCCCTGAAAGCTCAGATGAGGAATGCGACTGGCATTCACACTCAACCGGATCACCAACTTCTAATTCGAATATCAGCATCGGGGATGTATTCAGGAAAGTCCAGTCTGTCAATATGGCATTTGCCGATGCTTATGAAAAAGGTGAAGACTTTCCTGAACTCCTCAAATTAGAGCCGTGGGCCGAACCGCTGGATGCGCAATGGGAGAAGCGGTTTGAACAAAGAGAGCCTCATACTGAAGATGAGGTCATGCAAGTGGATCTCGACAGCGACTCTTCTCCAAAACCAATCTTCGTTAGTAAAAGCCTGAAAGACGAAGAGCGAGAATCGCTACTGGAACTTGTCAAAGAATATATTAATGTGTTCGCTTGGAGCTATGAAGATATGCCAGGGCTAAACCCCAATGTTGCTCTTCATAAGCTCAATATTCGGCCAGATGCAAATCCAGTCAAACAACAACAACAATGCTTCCTCCCATGCATCATGGATGCGATCGAAGCCGAAGTCAATAAACTGATAGCCAGCGGCTTCATTCGTGATGAACAACATCCGGACTGGGTCGCCAACATAGTACCGGTCCTCAAGAAGAATAGAAAGATTCGAATCTGTATCAACTTCCACAATCTGAACGAGGCGTGTCCCAAAGATGAGTTCCCCCTCCCTATCACAGACATCATGATTGACAACACCTGCGGCTTCGAATGTATGTCGTTCATGGATGGCTTCTCGGGGTACAACCAAATCAAGATGTCTCCCGACGACGAAAAGCAAACATCATTCCGAACACCTATAGGCAAGTTCTGCTACACAGTCATGTCTTTCGGTTTAAAGAACGCTGGCGCTACCTACCAGAGAGCTATGAGCATCATCTTTAGAGACCACTTGCGCAAAACAGTAGAATGTTATGTTGTTGACATCACCGTCAAAAGCCACTCTAAGGAAGATCATCTGCATGATCTAAGGACAGTGTTCGACCTAATGTGAGTGCACAATTTGAAAATGAACCCCACGAAATCCTTCTTGGGCGTATCCAGCAGGAAGTTCTTGGGTTTCACCATTACCTCCCAGGGTATCCACGTAGACCCTGAGAAGATGAAGGCGATCATGGAGATGGGTCCTCCAAGAAATCTCTGTGAACTTCGAGGTCTTCAAGGGAGGCTAGCCTACATCAGGAGGTTTATCTCCAACCTCTCCGGATGGTGTCAGCCATTCACCATCTTATGAAGAAAAGTGTCTCATTCGTATGGGATGAAGAATGCCAACGTGCCTTCGACAGCATCATAGAATATTTGTCGAACCCTCCAGTCCTGGTGGCCCCGGTTGCTGGAAAACCATTCCTGCTCTATCTACGAACAATGGAGCATTCCCTCGGTGCTCTGCTAGCACAAAACAACGATGCAGGTCATGAGCAAGCTATATATTACCTCAGCCGAATGATGATCGGGCCAGAGCACCGATATACCGTCGTGGAGAAGGAATGCCTCGCCCTGGTGTTTGCCATTCAAAAGACGCGACACTATGTCATGGGACAAACTATACATGGGATATCACGAGTCAACCCCCTCAGGGTCCTCATGACTAAACCAGGGGCACTCATCTCTCGCCTCGTTACATGGGCAATATTACTGTCCCCCTACCATATGATCTTCGTCCCGCAAAAAGGCTGTTAAAGGTCAAGCTTTGGCAGACTTTTTAGCAGCCCATCCAGGCTCGGAGTCGGCCAGAATATACGATGAAATCCCAGATGAGATCGCCGACTCGCATGCGGCCTCTCACGATGATATATGGCAAATGTTCTTCGACGGTGCTTCAAGGACCGGACCCAAGGGCAACATCGTCGTCGGAGTCGGGGTGGTGCTGATTTCTCCTTCCGGACTGGTAATCAATCGAACTTACTCCCTCACCGAACCCTGCTCTAACAATGTGGCCGAGTATAACGCTTTAGTCATTGGCCTCCAACTTGCAAGAGTGCTGGGGGTAGAATATCTTGAAGCATACGACGATTCGCAGTTAATCGTCAATCAGATCCGGGGTTCATACGAAGTCCGCCATGAAGACATGATCCCCTATCACCAAATAACGATCAACATCATCTCATCATTTGAAGGGTTCTTAATCGAACACGTCCCCAGACTTCAAAATATTAAAGATGAAGCCCTAGAAGGCCTTACCGCTTCCCTAGTAGTGCCGAACCATATTCATCATTTAGTGGACGTGATAGGCCATGAACTGGTCTGTCCCAAGAACAACGTTCAATTTGTGGCGAGTTATTCTGTTCAGACGATCGACGAAGTACCAGACTAGAGACAACCATTCATAGACTTCGTAGTCTACGACATCCTGCCCGAGAACCCAAAGGAAGCCACCTCTATCAGAAGGCGTTCTCTCAGATTCTTCTACGATACAGAGACGAAAATGCTGTATCGCCGATCCTACGATAGATTATTACTTTGATGTCTGTCAAATACAGAAGCCAAAGAAGTCGTGCGTGAAGCTCATGACAGTATCTGCGGAGCCCATCAGCCTGGCCCAAAATTGTAAGACCGTCTTCGCCGAATAGGCTACTACTGGCCCACGATGGTAGCAGATGCAATAGATTATGCAAGAAAGTGCAAAGCCTGCCAAGTCTACGCGGACTTCATCCACCAACCATTCGAATTTTTACATCCGATAGTGGCGTCCTGGCCATTCGAAGCATAGGGAATGGACATCATCGGTCCAATCACTCCACCTTCGTCCCGAGGACATCGCTTCATACTCACCATCACAGATTACTTCTCCAAATGGGCAGAAGCTGTTCCGCTTGTAGAAGTGAAGACTTAAAATGTGATCAGCTTCCTCAAGCATCACGTCATCTATCACTTTGGACTGCCCCGAAGGATCATCCACGATAATGGTCCGCAGTTTGCAAGCCATACCTTCTATCGATTCTGCGACAAACATCGAATTCAGAATGTTGCTTCGATGCCATACAATCCAGCAGCAAATGGGTTGGCAGAAGCATTTAATAAAACCATCATCAAGTTGCTCAAAAAGTTCGTATCATCCAACAAACGCGACTAGAACGAGAAGCTTGGTGAATGTTTATGGGCGTACCGTACTACAGTCCGAACGGCCACTGGGAACACACCATTCTCCCTGGTGTACGGTAGTGAGGCAGTTCTCCCATTGGAGACTCAAATACCCTCGCTCTGCGTCACTCTTACTTACCAATTGACGACGGACGATAACTACCGTCGTCTCCTACAAGAGCTAGAGGCCTTCGACGAAAAGCGCCTACTGGCTCAACAGCGAATCGAGCTATACCAAGCACGTATCTCCGGAGCCTTCAACAAGAAGGTTAAAATCAGAACATTCCAAGTGGGCGATCTCGTTCTGGCAGTTCGGAGGCCGATGGTTATGACTCACAAAACCGTCGGCAAATTACAGCCAAAGTGGGAAGGTCCATTTATCATTGAGACTGTATTCTCCAACGGTGCTTACCGCCTCGCAAAACAAAACGGAGACTTGCTCATATTGCCCATCAATGGCATGTTCCTGGAGAAATATTTTGTCTAAAGAACATTATCCGAATCCCAGAGTATTGAGTTATGTACCCTCCGGTACCGCTGAACTCACATCCTCCAAATCCCAGATTATTGATTTATGTACCCTCTGGTACCGCTGAATTCACATTCTCCAAATCCCAGATTATTGAGTTATGTACCCTCCGGTACCGCTGAACTCACATTCTCCAAATCCCAGATTATTGAGTTATGTACCCGCCGGTACCGCTGAACTCGCATTCACAAAATCCTAGATTATTGAGTTATGTACCCTACGGTACCGCTGGACTCACATTTTCCAAATTCCATATTATTGAGTTATGTACCCGCCGATACCGTTGAACTCGCATTCACAAAATCCCAGATTGCTGAGTTATGTACCCTCCAGTACCGCTGAACTCACATTCTTCCCCTATACATCCCAGATTGCTGAGTTATGTACCCGCAGGTGCCTCTGAACTTACATTCCGATCACTCTTTTAGGTAGTAAGTCATGTATGACCATACCTCTGAACTTATTCTTCTGAAAGAGCTCCTCCCTTATGATCCTCTACCCGCACTCTCAGTACACAAAAAGGGTAACAGATCCACAAAATTCCCAAAACGACCATATCGATGTTACCTCTGAGTCGTCTCACTTCCGCCAAAAACAAATCACCCCTCTACATAGAACTTCCATGTCCTCATTACCACTGAGTCGTTCTATGTACCCCTTCATAGAGCCCACTCCTACCACGTCCTCATTACCTTTGAGTAGGAAGGCTCCATCGAAGAAACCCTCATGCTTGCCATGTCCTCATTACCTCTAAGTAAGTATGCTGGTTCCCTTTCGACTTATTATCTGTACCCAAATTAGGAGTACGCCAAGGATAATAGGTCCACAAATGTCCTCTGTTGACCATAAATATCCTCCTCTGAGTCCGCTCCTGTCACGTCCTCATTACCTCTGAGCAGGAAGACTCCTGTAACGCCCCAGTCCCAAAATACGTAGGACTAGGAACGTAGACATGCCAGCTGTATTCACACAAAGTACACTCCATTATATGGAAGCCTCGTATAAATACATAAGCTGTAAAATGCAGTAGAACCAAAACTAATCTCATCCACACAAAATAAATGAATAAAAGACATCATATAAAGATAATGAATTGTCTTGATACAATATGTTGCGAGGAGACAAATCCACTACCAACAAAATAAGGAAATAAAATACATGGAAAATGAAATGAGTGGTGAGCGAAGCGAAGACGATCCAAATGCAATCATCCTCAAAGAAGTTGCGATGATCACGGCTAAAGCTAGAACACCTGCGAAACACAAGAGCATACACCTGGCAAGACAACCAGGTCCTCAGAGGGACGTAACAAGACACATAATATCATGCCATATAACTGAATAAATATTGCTCAAATAATTAAGGGACACATACAATAGGGTACCTAGCCGTACTATAGTGAATATGTAATAAAGAATAAACCTTTGACGCATGGGCCGGCTCAGTCAGGAACCAGGAATCAGGACCGTACCTCCCACTGGAGATAATCGGCTATCAGGACCGTACCTCCCACTGGAGATAACAGGCTATTAGGACCGTACCTCCCACTAGAGATAACCAGCAATCAGGACAGTGTATATATGACCCATACGCTAAGGAGATGTTCTTCCCATCCAATGCCTACCATGTTGTATCCACAACAGTAACCTCTATAACCGCTAAGTCAAACTAGCATGCAACCTCTATTACCGGTTATTCCTATCGCACGGCTTATACGCACCGGTGGCCAGCCAGTCAAGTATGTCCGTGTTCTATATGCGACACACAACTTTGTGATACCACGTGTCAAGGCCATGAATGCAACACACAAGGTGGTCCCTTAAATCTAGGTTTAATGTGAGAAAAATAATACATAGCAGGAAAAATAAATGAACAGTAAGTTCTAACAGTTATGCCATGTATCACAGTTTATTTTGCATAAAGAAAATAAATAATGCATGAAATATGAGCTAAAGTAAGTAAACAACAAATGGCCAGGTGTCTTGCCTGATGTCCAAGTGAGTTAAGATGATGTCCTGGCGATGAATCAACAACAGCGCACAAAGAAGAAGGTGCAGGAACAACTTCAGATGCTGAAAATAGTTTATTATCTAATTATAATTAATACTGCACCTATTACATTTATTTAATAAATTCTGAAGTTAGGATATGGTATAGGTTTTCGTATTAGCTTTCCAGAAAACTAAACGGATCGCATTTTCGTTTCCGGAATCTCCCGAAATCGCAAAAATACTGAAACACGTTTATTTTTGGGACAATAGATACTCAAACAGTTTTATAGAAATCTACAGAACGAATTTTGTCTATTAAAATATGTTTTTGAAAATCTTACCTCGATATTCTTCTTTTAAAAAAAACTGGAGGCGAAAAGGAGTTCGGAGCTAGGAGATATCGTCGTTCCAAGTTGCTTTTGCTGCTAAAAAGCGGGGCTGAATTTATGACAAAAAAAAGAGAGAAATTTTGACAAGGATGGTTTGAAAGATGATTTGTGGTGAAAATAATATGGAGGAGTACCTGCCTATTTATAGGATGTGGGAATTTCCAATTAGATAAGAATTAGGATTCCTTTAAACCCAATTTAGATATTTCCTAATTTAATTTAAAAGCAATCAAATCCAAATCCAAATCCAAATCCAAATCTAATTTAAATCAAATCAAATCAAATTCTCTTAGTTTAAAATCAAATCAATTAAATCCAATTAAAATCTATTTAAATTTTTAGCTCAAAATCAAATGGGATAAATAAATTTTGAATATTTAACTATTTAAATAAGTCCAAAAATCAAATCAAGATTTAAATGGCCACCATAACTTCCAAATATATTTTTTCAAAATACCAATAATAATAATTTCAAAAATAATAATTTTTTTAAATATCTTTTTGAATAATAAATCTTGAAAATTATATTTTTATTTAAATTGAAGTAGCAAATATTTATAAAATATATGTATGCATGAATAATATTATTTATTCCAAATAAAAGGCCTTTCATAAATAAAATCATAAATTTAGGAAATTTTGATAGCTAAATTAAATATTACATATATTATTTTGAAACTATAAAAATAAAAAATGTTTTTCTCAAAATATGTACGCTCGCACATATTCGCACTCGTCGAGCAACTACGAAAAATAAAACTTCGTGCGCGACGTACAATACGACTATGCGACGTACAATACAAAAATTTTAAATCAGTACCAAATTTAATATATATATATAAATATATTAGAAATTTAGGGGGTTTACATCCTACCCAACTTAAAAGAATTTCGTCCTCGAAATTAAGAATTAGGAGGGGGTGAGAAGGCACAACGGTAGATAGGAGGGTTTAAGGAAGTTTATATGGTCGTAGTCTAGGTTGAGGGTATGATTAAGAGATGATTGTAATAACTCTTAAATTCAAGTGATTAGAAAGTCAAGATTGTAAATTTAGTGTCGAGAGAAAAGTCGAGTAGTTCAAGACAAAGATATGGTTACATTGGGTGGTAATGGTCATGGTAATAGGACAGTTATAGGAGTTTTAGTACGACGCTTTCGTCCTTCTAAAATAGGTGAAAGCGAACGCAATATAGAGTTCGAATGAGGCATTATCGAATACGAATACGTGGTTCAAAGGCGACCGAATAATTTAAAAGGAGTTGTCAAGGCAGTCACGGATGGGACTCTAGAGGACAAGTTTAGCTATGTCCCCATCCACGTAGAACGATAGATAAAAGCGAACCAAAGTGCACTCGGTTGATCAGACCATTATGCACCGGTTCTGATTAGACAATATGTTAGTGGGTGCACCCAATAAAATATGTCATAATCAAGCTTGATAACGAAATAAGCTTGCAAAATTGAAGCTACGTTAGCAGCGCGAGATAGTCAAAATATGAGCAAGGGAGGTACTGATGAAGGAAATTTTAAATAGTCCCAGATCTTTTAGCATCAAGGCTCGCCCGAAGTTTAGGCCTATACAGTTGTCATAGTGTTTCTTCATTTATGGCTTGGTAGACTAGATAAGGTAGGGTCCTCTGAATTTATAGTCTAAGTGAACTTACCAATGTGGTTCACAAGGATAAAGGTTTTGTTGGGCTGTGAGGTATTCTATCCAATTTACAAGAGTTAAACTAGTAATGGGATGAGACAATGGGTTAAGCAATCAAGATAAAGCACAAATTTAAGCATTTAAGGAACTAAGTAGAACAAAATTCACCTATCGGGTTAAGGGATTGAGTCAAGGTTGGATCTCTTAATTGAAGTCGAAAAGTATTTTGGTGTCATGGTAGAGGTTATAGTTTGGCCATTTTGACCAGAAGGTCCTATCATGAAAATAGTGTACAAGGAGACATATTTTAGTGGGACATGATACATCTACATGAAGGTGGACTTGTCTAGGTCTTACATATAAAATTTGTTGAAAAAAAAAGTGTAGTATTGTACTCCAAATATACAAGTCACGGTAGGGGACGCCATAAGATCAAAAATAGAAAGTGGTAGTTCACGAGGTGCACAAAATAAAGAAGATCAAGTTAAGGCGTAAAATAAAATTAATTAAAGAATCCATTAAAATAATTTAGAGACACAATTCCGGAGAGAAGATAGTCTCCTAGATGAATACAATTAAGGAACCATTAACTCATTATTCAAATTGCAAATGGGTTAGAAGGTCGCAATTAAAAGATCTATAATTGAAGGAAGGTCGAGTAAGTCGAGGTGAAAATACAGTCACATAGCTGGGTAGATGACTACAACACTTGTGTATATACTACTATCATAGTCATGAGTGATATGGCAATTAGTGTGGAATACTTCTAACTCATTAGGGCTACCTTTGTGGCCTATCATTAATATTTTAACTCAAGTTTCCTCCAAAAGTTTTTTAATAAGTAAACTTTCAAAAATATACAACCAAAATTTGTATTTACTCCAAGCCGGTCAAATTCATAAAAAAAAATTTTAAATCACTCTCATAAATCTCAAAGCAAAATTTTATCACATTACTACTAACATTTTCCAAAATTAACGTTTAAATTCAACTATTTAACTCAAGAGTTCATAATTTACGAATCCATAAAAATTTCACAATCAATCAAAAATTAACACTCTAAAATTTTCAATTAATTTATAATAAAACTCTTAGCATATTAAAAGCAATTTAAAAAAAATTTAGCTCAATGCTCTCATCAGTTTTAACTTCTATTTATGCTATGTTATTCCAATAAACTCACAACTTTTAAATGGTAACTTCCTTTAATCAATCATATAACTTTCCATGACATCCTTCGAAATTCTTAAAAAAAAAATTTAATAATAGCAATCCCACATTAAACTAAATTTTCAAATAATCTTATAAGTCAAAATCTTTTTTTTTACCAAAAATCTAAATAGATTTGTAATCCTCAATCATAGGACACAATTTAAAATAAAGAAAAATTCTCAAAAATCGTTTTCATAACTTTCATATATTTTAAACCAAAATTCACCGTCATTACTTCCCCTTAAAATTTAAAATTTTATAAACACGAAAACCGCAAGTTGTACAACTCCGTTTAAATAATTCCTACGACCATTTTTAAAAGCTAAGTTCATTTTCAAACCAAATCTATAACTGTTCAAGGTGCATAACTATAATACAATAAATCATGAACATTAAAACTCGAAAATCAAATAAATTTTATATTTGTTCAAAGATGTATATCTATCACCCAAACTCATAAATATCACAACTCGAAAAGCAAATCAATTTTATACTTGTGCAAGGATGTATAACTATAATCCAATAAATCATAAATATCAAACCTCTGAAAATCAATCAATTTCTTAAACCAAGTATGAAATTCTATAAATCCTCTGGTGTTTAATATTTAGAAATCTCAAGGTTAAAACTTTCCGTGGTAATATCATACTTTACAAATTACTAATCATTAAATCACACAAAAAAATCATTTAACTAAATTAGAGTCTTAAATGTATTCCAATTGCCAATATAACCATTCTAGCCATGTGTTTGACCTATGAGCATATACTAGTGTAGTCATCTTCCTAGTTGACACTAAGCACGAAAATAAGAATCAACGGTAGAAAGGAATCAAGCAAGATGCAATTCAAGAAAGTCGAACAAGAGTTCGGAATTTGAAGCCAAAGGAAGAGGTCAAGCTGTATGGATGAGATTCCTATAACTCTAATCCTATGTTGCAGGTTCACATCGGTAAAATAATGTACCGAAGTGACAAACTTGACCTGCATGGGCCACCACAAAAACATGTAACGCCCCAGTCCCAAAATACGTAGGACTAGGAACGTAGACATGCCAGTTGTATTCACACGAAGTACACTCCAATATATGAAAGCCTCGTATAAATACATAAGCTGTAAAATGCAGTAGAACCATAACTAATCTCATCCACGAAAAATAAATGAATAAAAGACATCATATAAAGATAATGAATTGTCTTGATACAATATGTTGGGAGGAGACAAATCCACTACCAACAAAATAAGGAAATAAAATACATGAAAAATGAAATGAGTGGCGAGCGAAGCAAAGACGATCCAAATGCAATCATCCTTGAAGAAGTAGCGATGATCACGGCTAAAGCTAGAACACCTGCGAAACACAAGAGCATACACCTGGCAAGACAACCAGGTCCTCAGAGGGACGTAACAAGACACATAATATCATGCCATATAACTGAATAAATATTGCTCAAATAATTAAGGGACACATACAATAGGGTACCTAGCCGTACTATAGTGAATATGCAATAAAGAACAAACCTTTGACGCCTGGGCCGGCTCAGTCAGGAATCAGGACCGTACCTCCCACTGGAGATAACCGGCTATCAGGACCGTACCTCCCACTGGAGATAACCGGCTATCAGGACCGTACCTCCCACTGGAGATAACCGGCAATCAGGACAGTGTATATATGTCCCATACGCTAAGGAGATGTTCTTCCCACCCAATGTCTACCATGTTGTATCCACAACAGTAACCTCTATAACCGCTAAGTCAAACTAGCAGGTAACCTCTATTAGCGGTTATTCCTATCGTACGGCTTATACGTACCGTGGCCAGCCAGTCACGCATGTCCGTGTTCTATATGCGACACACAACTTCGTGATACCACATGTCAAGGCCATGAATGCAACACACAAGGTGGTCCCTTAAATCTATGTTTAATGTGAGAAAAATAATACATAGCAGGAAAAATAAATGAACAGTAAGTTCTAACAGTTATGCCATGTATCACAATTTATTTTGCATAAAGAAAATAAATAATACATTAAATATGAGCTAAAATAAGTAAACAACAAATGGCAAGGTGTCGTTCCTGATGTCCAAGTGAGGTAAGATGATGTCCTAGCGATGAATCAACAACAGCGCACAAAGAAGAAGGTGCAGGAACAACTTCAGATGCTGAAAATAGTTTATTATCTAATTATAATTAATACTGCACCTATTACATTTATTTAATAAATTCTGAAGTTTGGATATGGTATAGATTTTCGTATTAGCTTTCCGAAAAACTAAATGGATCGCATTTTCGTTTCCGGAATCTCCCGAAATCACAAAAATACTGAAACACGTTTATTTTTGGGACACTAGATACTCAAACAGTTTTATAGAAATCTACAGAACGAATTTTGTCTATTAAAATATGTTTTTGGAAACCATACCTCGATACGCTTATTTTTAAAAAAATTGGAGGCGAAAAGGAGTTCGGAGCTAGGAGATATCGTCGTTCCAAGTTGCTCTTGCTGCTAAAAAGCGGGGCTGAATTTATGACGAAAAAAAGAGAAAATTTTTGACAAGGATGGTTTGAAAGATGATTTGTGGTGAAAATAATATGGAGGAGTACCTGCCTATTTATAGGATGTGGAAATTCCCAATTAGATAAGAATTAGGATTCCTTTAAACCCAATTTAGATATTTCCTAATTTAATTTAAAAACAATCAAATCCAAATCCAAATCCAAATCCAAATCTAATTTAAATCAAATCAAATCAAATCAAATTCTCTTAGTTTAAAATGAAATCAATTAAATCCAATTAAAATCTATTTAAATTTTTAGCTCAAAGTCAAATGGGATAAATAAATTTTGAATATTTAACTATTTAAATAAATCCAAAAATCAAATCAAGATTTAAATGGCCACCATAACTTCCAAATATTTTTTTTCAAAATACTAATAATAATAATTTCAAAAATAATAAATATTTTTAAATATCTTTTTGAATAATAAATCTTGAAAATTATATTTTTATTTAAATTGAAGTAGCAAATATTTATGAAATATATGTATGCATGAATAATATTATTTATTCCAAATAAAAGGCCTTTCATAAATAAAATCATAAATTTAGGAAATTTTGATAGCTAAATTAAATATTACATATATTATTTTGAAACTATAAAAATAAAAAATATTTTTCTCAAAACATGCACGCTCGCACATATTCGCACTCGTCGAGCAACTACGAAAAATAAAACTTCGTGCGCGACGTACAATACAACTATGCGACGTACAATACAAAAATTTTAAATTAGTACCAAATTTAATATATATATATATATATAAATATAGTAGAAATTTAGGGGTTTTACAACTCCGCGGCATAAAACTCCTATACTTACCCCGACCTCACTTCTTCTGAGTAAGCATGTCGGTTTTATTCCAACTTATTGTCCATACCCAAAATCGGGGTACGCTAGGGATAATAGGTCCACACAAAATCTCCCATTAGGGTAACTATTACAAGCAATGTTTGAGGCAAATATAATCTATTCATTTAAAAAGCAGTTACATTCACACAACCACAAGCAATCAAAGAAGTTTTTCATCATTTCATTCAGACAAGAAGGAAAGAAAAATAATACACAAACTACGGATAAAGCCAGACAGAAATATCAAAAGACGAAAAGACAAACATTTGCGGGAGCCCACGAATCTTAGTTACGGGGGCGCGTATACCATTCCCTCAACCACCTTGCATATGAGAGATCTAATTGAGAAAGATCCTCGTCCAGAGCAGGAGAGTCAGAATTTCCAATACTACCACCCTCAGACTGAGGCTCTTCTTTTTCAGCAACTTCGATATTGAGAGCGTTTCCCTCCCCTACAGGCGTCAGCTCTTCTTTTGGTATCACCTCCTCCTTAACAAGCGATGACTCTTGTTTTATGAAAGGAGGCAGCCGCTCCTCCTTCACAACGGCTTTAGCCTTTGGAAGGGAGGCTGCAAGAATCAAACAAAGTCAGAAGATGGCAAGGACATCATGCGGTTCAGTTCTAAAAGGCGTTTATACGGCTCAGACGTTCTCATGCGGCTCAAACATAGGGCATACCCCATACGGCTTGGATATGCGAAGTTCATGTGGCCCATACCACATATGCAACTTCATAAAGACAAAGAACACATTGGATGTTGAGGGGAAGAAGGCTTGTGCATAAAAATATGCAACAGAGCCATTGTTTTAGGGTTCGAAGTATTCGATCTTCTACATAGTCCTTAACCTTGATGGCAGGATGGATATCAGGGTGAATGGGGGGCGCAACAGCCAAAGACGAAGCCACTTTTTTGCCCTTCGTCGTAGCCTTCGTCGCCGTCTTGGAAGACTTGTGAGCCATTATCGTCTGATGATCGTCGGAGGAAGACAAGGCAGAAATCTAAGTCAAGAAGAGTTAAAGACAGGAGAGAAATCCATCCAAATATGCTTCTATTTATAGGCAGGAGGAGGAGCCCATAGACAGACGCCTCGATCCATGTGCAGCGTAACCGACTCTTCGGGTATGGAGGCGATTTGACCACTTAAGGCTAAACTCATGGGATACTGCCCCAAAAAGCGGCTTTAAGTCTGACAGAAAATCAAAGGCAATCAATGCAAAGATTTGCACACGTGGCATGAAGACGTGGCAAGGAGCCTGTGCGGCCAGACAGCCTATACGACCAGACAGCCCATGCGGCTGGAAAGCCCATGCGACTCAGATGGCCATGCGGCTGAGACATCCATGCGGCCAGAACATCCTATGCGGTTCGAAGAGTTTTTACATGGCCATGCTTCTTATTCAAAGTATTTTAATTTTGTAAATTGAAAACTTTGAAGGGGGTCTTGTAGAAGCATAGAAAAGAATAAAGAAAGGCCTATGCGGCTCCGACAGAAGGATCCCCATGCAGCTCAGGATCCCCATGCGGCCCAGAAGTCCATGCAGCTCAGGAGTCCATGCGGCTCAAGGGTCCATGCGGCTCGGATAGTTCCATACGGTCCAGAAAGAAGTCACGTGGCCTTCAACAGTTCTTCTCTACATTCGGCTGTATTAAATGTCCCGACGGCTGCTCTGACAAATTGCAGCTCTGACATAAAGACGTAATAATGACTGACATGATGGCGTGTTCCTAGGAAAGAGGAGAAAATCTCCTTACAGCTGGCAAAATCCAACAAGTCCCGAGGCCACTCCATACGGCTGCTGCATTTATGCGGTCGCCCACTTCATGCGACTGCCTATCCCCATGCGGTTGCCCATCCTCATGCGGCTGCTTATCCTCATGCGGCTGCCCATCCCCATGCGGCTGCCTATCCCCAAGCGGCTGCCTATCCTCATGCGGCTGCCCATCCTCATGCGGCTGCCCATCCTCATGCGGCTGCATGCTTCATGCGGTTGAGAGGACCACCCATATACGGCTCTGCCAGGATGGTCCAATTGAGACACGTGGCGCTCCTCGCGATAATTGAGACACGTGGCGGTCTTATCTTCCCTGGAATTATGGGTGCTAACAAATCCTAACAAAAGAAGATTTGTTGCGATCGTCATAATTGTCCAGATCAAATCAAATCAGACAAAGTGGACACGTGGCAAGCCATCATAAATCACGGAGATTTATGGCAATCAATATTTATTACTCACAGAGATGTGATGCAATCTATATTTCTGGCTCAGATTTGTTATATTAAGGATGAGCGGTCCAGATTGATAACTCTTAAGCCGCCGACTTTTCAAAATGGGTAACCATTACAAACCCTAATGATCACCCCCCACTCCTATAAATAGCAATGTGCTATTCTCTTGCAAAAAAAGGATAGAGAGAGTCGCATACAGAGAGAAAAAAACAGAGACAGACTCATACAGAGGGAGATATGCAGAGGAGCACATACAGAAAGAAAAAGGAGAGTATTTCTTCGTCAGAGCCAAGGCTACGTCCGATCGTCCAAGAAGTAAGGCAGAGATGCCGTCGCTTTCCCGAGCCTCTATCGTCACCCCCAGAATAAAAAAATAAACAATTGTACTTAGATTGTTGTACCTAGGTTTTCATTCCTAGGCTTTCTTTGTACGATCGAGTTTGTATTGTAAAGTAAAAGTCCAGTCCTCCGATATAATTGTTCTGTTCTTTTATAATCAATGGAAAACAAGCTTCTTTTGAATAACTTGTATTTTGTATTAAACTTTTTCTACTATTATCCAATGTCTCTGCTTGGGACTTCTGTACGACGACCCCATCGCAGCCGCTGTAATCGGCCGTTATGGAACCGGCCTTGCACGAGCGCAATCTAGGCTCGTGCGGCATCATGCCTTTGCGAGGACGATCGCTCCTACGGGAGCGGGGCATGACATAATGGTATCAGAGTACGGCTTTACGTCCTTGGACTATCGATTGAATTCTTTAACTCTATTATTTCTGTAAACTCTGAATTGTTGCTTTCGCATGTTGATATCGTTGGTGTGCTCTATCTCAAATGTCCCAAGGGATGTCCATACAATAAGTCTATGTAATTTACAAAATGTAGGAAAATAGTTTTTGACAAAAATAAAAGATGGTTCGCGTAAGCACGGTTGGCTAAGTCGGGCTGGGCATATACACCAAAGTTTATTCGACCTTAGAAAAGTCAAAGTGTGAGATTTGTAATATTTCATGATAGAATGAGTTGAACTCGATTGAGTAAAGTGAGATGACTATCGATAGGGGTGCTATCGAGCGACGACAACGTCGATGCAATATAGATGAGCTTGCTTGGAAATTAGAAGAATGGTTCAAACGAAAAATTGAAGAAGTCGATCGTGAATCGAATGATAAGTTAAGGATTTATTGAATGGCTTCATCCCAGAGTGGTGTATGTAATAGCTTCAGGGATGTCGATCGATCGATTGAGGATATGGGGGTGTCGGTGAGTCTATCAGCAAGCATCGAATTATGCAAAGTCGTAGATTGAGTATCGTTGAATAAGTTTTAGTCTTGAGATTTGACGAGTTGATTCGAACAACCTAGAAATTAACAAATACGGAACGTGTACGGGATTGATGGTGCGAGTATGAAATGCAAAAAGGATTGAGTAGGTGAAACTGAATCAAAGAAAAGTTAGGGTGTACGAATGGATGACTTGATCGAGGAAATAGATGTGGATCGTATACGAAAAGTTAGCACGACGGAAAGGTAGCGTGCAAAAAAAGTTTGATTCAAATATTTAAAAATGACTCTTAGGATTGGAATGGATGTTGCTCGATGATTGAGTTAACAACAAATGATGTGATTTGAGGAAATACGTTGGTCAATGTCTTAAGATAGTCGGACGAACAATACACGAATTTGGGTTTGAGAAAATTGATGTTGAGAACGATTCGAGGGGTAATGATCGAACTTGAATTTGAATGTTGAGGAGATTATCCAGTCGGACGATAGCATCATTCGCACGACTCAAATTTTTTTGCAAATGAAATTCGTCAGGTTACGCATATCATCGATGGTATTGAGGTGTGTCAAAGATCGATATACGATAACTCAGGGGTACTTCGACTCGGTGAATGACGATCGTACAAGTGTTATTGTCCTAATGGATGAAAATAAATATGGATTAAAATAGAAGTATCTTGATGGTTACGCAGATAACCACAGCGTCGACATTCTTGTCTTGTACGAGCGTAACTCCAGTCTCGCACATGCGTCGCATTAGATTTGGGGCGGTCGTTCCGCGTGAGCGTTGATATGGTGATTTATGTCACAGAAATGATCGAACTTGAAAAATCAGGACACGACAACTTTGATTGTCTTGACTTGTTGGCTTGATACGAAGGTGAATTCAGGAATTTGTAGGATTGTGATTGACGAACGAATGAAACTTGAGGATTGAGTAGGTCTGCACATCAAGAATGAATTAGTCTAGACACAAAACAAGAGTTATGCCCCGATGAGAATGACTATTCCGCAGGAGCGTTTCATGGTGATTTCATGCCCACAGTGGGTGATCAGACTCGCGTGAGATCGGAGCATGGCATATTGTTAAGTCAGACGACCTTGTGATCGATTACATGAATTGGAATAGATGACTTAGGGAATATGGAATATAAAATTTTGGTTAGCGATGAATTGTGTCATAGCGTGCTTGATTTGAGAAAGGATTGATAGGCGAACTATATCAAACGTGTTTGAAGGGATAGACTATGCAAGATGATTTATTGAACAAGCGATATTGATATGTCGTAGAATTGGTTGAACGTGAGTTGTCTTAGGATGGCTTTGCTGAATGACTCGGACCCCGTGCAATGAATATCAGAAGGTGAGTAGAAAATCTGTGCTGGATGTTTAGAAATCGGAGTGATGCGAGCTTGGGTAAAAAACCTCGTACTATCAACTTTGGTTTGACCTTAGGATGGGGTCAGTGTTGATATTATTGTTTGGGAACGGTGATTCCATTACTGACAATTGACTTTAGCCTAGAGAGATGTCCTAGCGGCTAGGCGAGATGTCCATGTTACGAGAGTTAGCATCGGTACGATTGATTTTCATATTGAGTGGATGACTCGATATGTGGGATTAGATTCACTATCACAAGGCTTGGTTGAAATACATGTATTTTGGGGACGCTTGGAATGTGTGCACGATCCAAACTAAGTGATACGTTGAATTCAAGTGAGACTTGAGGAACGGAAAAGTATTGAGGATTTTAAGATCATGAGTTTTGAAGAAAGGATTGAGGGTAGCACGAGCGTGGCTCGGATTTGAGAAAGTCATAGGAGAGATGTACGCGAGAGTCGTTGAACATTCGAGTAATAAGTCGATGAGTAAGTACTCAGTTAGTTTCGAGGACGAAACTTTTTTTTGAGTGGTGTATGATGTAGTGCCCCGTCCCGCTCAGTCAATCGGAGGAATCGGAACGCCGACGACGTTCGGACTTAACCTTGTAACGGCTGCTCGAAGACATCGATCGATCGAGGTGAATCCTCGCCCAGGTGGGGTAGTTTCGGTGAACTTGCATCATCCTAGACTTCACATAATAAATAGCATGTTTTCAACTTGCACAAGTAGGCTTGATAATAAAAGAGACGAATCCACATAGATAAGGGAATAATTCCGATGGGTCGAATTGAGTTAGAATATGGAAAGGTCCAACGGTCGGCTTAGAGTCGGTACACGGCGTGCTTTGACGGTCCTTCGTCCCATAGCTTGGGAGAAGGAAAAATTGGTCTTTAGCATAAAGCTAAGAGTTAGCGGATGTCATAAACGTCGCCCGCATAATGCTTCATATAGCATGCACGGTCCCATCGTCTATGGCTTGGTACAACCTTAGTTTTTCCTATGAGTTAAGTTGCGTTGAATGGCTTATGACATAAGTTTAGGCACCCAAATGACTTGGTCATTCAAAGTCGAACGCGTGCACGACACGTTCCATCAAGGCAAAGCTTGACGCAGCCTTTGCTCGTTAAGTTATTGAAAAGTTAAGTTAGGCAAGTTATGTTAGGCTATCGGAGTAGTAGCAAGCATGGTCCTACGAGTTCTACGGCTGGGTATAATCACATAGTCTTACGGTCTCATAGCCCGTCATATAGAGTTTGACTTGGGCGGTGGTGTCGTATAGAGTTCAGTTGGCTTAAGGCACGATGCACAGACTTAGTGTTTAAGGAACGAGCTACGGTTGATTTCTAGTCGGGCTTAGAAAGTAGGCTATCAAATGGTCGTTATGAGTTAAGTAAAATAATAGGGTAACATGGAAGAATGCTCGCGACCGTGGGTCGTTGAGACGGTCTCAAATGATAGAAGTCTTGATATTGGTTTTGAAAGAGATGGTAATACTGGAAGAAGAATGACTGTGTGAGACGTCAGTTTGAGTCGAGTCTTGCATGGTCATTGGACAACTAGTCGATAAGGGCGAAGATTTCCTCGAGCGACAACCCGGGGCCACGTGATCATTTCGGCCTAGGAGAAAACAGGGGTATAGCCGAGCTGGGAGTACCACTCAGGTTAGTCGGGGGCTTTCAACGGGGATCGCTACTTGCGCTGAAAGGTATCTCGAATAACAAAGCTATAAGTCCAAGTATAGCTTGTAGTGCTAGTTACCTCATATAGATGTGTCGGCACGGGCGGCAATCCGCGTGTGTGCCTTGGATTGAGTTGAGTTGAATGCGTATACAGTTAGAAGATAATGTTTGGGCCTAGGATTTGGCTTCAATATAGGCGGCATGCTTCGGCATGAGTTATGGTATCGAGTCTTGAGTTGTAGGCATAGATTTGCACAAGTTGGTTTGAGTCGTTGGAGTTTAAGTCAGGAAACCGCCGTAAGGCAAAGTTGATTGAGTGACACTAAGTTCACAAGTCTCGATTGGGTCAGTTTATGATCAAAGTAGCAAGGGCCGCGAGGCGGCGATATGGTTTAGTCTTACTGAAATATGAGGCACATCCTCAATATGGGTTTGTAGCATGGTCACATGGAATTGGAGTCTCACCGAGTAGTTGCGTCCTTGATTACGGGCCGAAAGGCAAGCACGACCTGATAGGTTAACGTTGATGCAATCACGGGATGGTCTTGAGACACAAAATAGGCCAAGGCATCTGTCCTAAAATTGATCCTAAGGTAAGGGTAGAAAGACAACCATAAAGGGACTATGTTACACAGAGTAAATAAACGTGCCAGTTTTGTATGGGTGGATGAGGAGCTCATTCCACAGTACAGTTGAGTACTGACACCCACATAGTTTTCATGTGCAGGCACAGGTAGAAGCTCGGGGTACGGTGCTCGCTTGGATGCATCGAGGCACGGAGTTCCTTGGCAATTCGAAGCGTGCGGCCGCGTGGAGTCAAGACTTATACAGGACATAATATCTGGACGTTGCCTTTTGAAACATCCGCTGGCTTAAGACTTGTATTTGAGAGACGAAAGAGAGCTGAGTGACTTGTAATATGAGAAGAGTGAGCTTGAGTGACTTGTAATATAAGAAGAGTGAGCTTGAGTGACTTGTAATCTTGGCCTTGCATCTTTTGCAACCTTTGTTTCAATATCAATAAAGGGTTTCTTTTGAATAACTTGTGTTTTTCTTCAAACTTCTGCTGCTATTATTCAATGTCTCTGCTTGGGACTTCTGTGCGACGACCCCATCGCAGCCGCTGTAATCGGCCGTTATGGAACCCGCCTTGCACGAGCACAATCTAGGCTCATACGGCATCATGACTTAGCGAGGACGATCGCTCCTACAGGAGTGGGACGTGACAGAGAATCCTTGGTACAACTCGTCAAGGAATACATTGACGTCTTCGCCTGGAGCTAAGAAGATATGCCAAGATTGGATCCGCTAGTTATAATGCACACACGTAATGTCTTACCCAACCTGAAGCTAGTTAAGCAACAATAGTGACACTTTTGCCCTAATGTCATGGACGCCATTGATAAGGAAGTGGACAAATTCATAATAAGTGGGTTCATCCCTGTTACCAAAAAGAATAGGAAAATTCGGGTTTGTATAGACTTTCGAGATCTCAACTCCACTTATCCAAAGGACGAGTTCTCCCTCCTAATTACTGATGTGATGATTGACAATACATGTGGCTTCGAATGCATGTCCTTCATAGATGGTTATTCGGGCTATAATAAAATTAAAATTTTTTTAGACGATAAGAAGCACACGTCATTTCGAACCCTAAAAGGGGTTAATATTATACAGTGATGCCCTTCGAATTAATGAATGCAGCTGCAACATACCTACTTGCTATGAGCACCATGTTTCGCAAACATCTTCATAAAACAGTCGAATGTTATGTTGATGACATCGCTATTAAAATTTGTTGTCGAGGTGATCACCTAGAGGATCTAAGGACAGTCTTCGATCTTACGCGGGCACATCATCTCAAGGTGAACCCAGTTAAAGCCTTCATCAGGGTCTCTAGCGACAAGTTCTTGGGCTTCATTATCACTACAAAGGGTATCCACATTGACCCGAAAAAGACCAAGGCTATTCTTGGTATGCTCCCTCCAAAGAATCTGAGAGAACTCCGAGGCCTACAAGGACATCTCGTATATATCAGAAGGTTTATAGCAAATCTCTCTGGAAGATGCCAATCCTTTACCAAACTTATAAAGAAGGGAGTTTCTTACGTCTGGACTGAAGAGTGTTAGAAGGCGTTAGATGGTATCAAGGCTTACCTCCTGAACACTCCGGTCCTAGTTGCACCATTCTTGGATAAATCTTTCTTACTCTACGTTCATGCAATGAACCATTCTCTTGGTGCCCTCCTGGTACATAGAAGCGATGAAGGCCATGAACAAGCCATCTACTACCTAAGCAGGATAATGATTGGGGAAGAATATTGGTACAACCCCATCTAGAAGGAGTGCCTAGCTTTAGTCTTTGCTATACAAAAGACTCGCCAATATGTGACGGTCCAGACAAACTATGTTATCTTTCAGGTTAATGCACTCAGGTCCTTATGACGAAGCCAGGAACACTAAACTACCGAGTAGCTATATGGCCAATACTGTTATCACCATATCATATGGTATTTATTCCACCAAAAACTGTCAAGGGCCAAGCATTGGCCGACTTTCTAGCCGCACATCCTATGCCGAAAACATCGAATCTCTACGATGACATTCTGGACGAGGTATTAGAGTGCAACGTCGCCGAAGAAGACTCCTTCTGGCGTGTGTTCTTCAACGGCACCACAAGAATAGGCCCTAAGGGTCAGATCATCATGTAAAACCCCTAAATTTCTACTATTGTTTTTAATAAATTTGGTACTAATTTTTTTATTTTGTATTTGTACATCGCGTAGTTGCATTTTATGTCGTGTGCAAAATTTCGTTTTTAGTAATTGCTCGACGAGTGCGAATATGTGCGAGCATACATATTTTTCGAAAAACATTTTTCTATTTTTATAGTTTCAAAATAATATATATAATAATTATTTGTATTTGTATTTTACCTAAAGTTGTGAAAAGTATCGTATCGAGATGGCCAAAACTTATTACTTTTATTTATTATAAAAGGCTATCTTATTTAATAATAGCAATTTAGAAAACTATTTTTATGCAAATATTTCTTGCATATGAGGTACATGAAATTTGAATTCATATATGTAATTCAATTTTCAAAATTTATTAATATTAATATTTTATTATTCAAAAAGATATTTAAAAATATTTATTATTTTTGAAATTATTATTATTAGTATTTTTGGAATTTTTGTTTGAAATTATTGTGGCAATTTAAATCTTGATTTGATTTTATGGATTGATTTAAATAGTTAAATTAATCTATATTTGAAATTTGATTTATCTTAGTTGATTTTAAACTAAAAGATGGAATTTAATTAGATTTAAATTGGATTTGGATTTGGATTTGGATTTGGATTTGGATTTGGATTTGATTGGTTTTAAATTTATTGAAATTAGTAGCAAATTATCTATTAAGAATTTAAATTTTCCTACATCCCTATCTAACTAGGACTTCCACCTCATTTATAAGGAGAGGCTCCATGCTCTCTTTTTCCATAATGTTCACAAACAAAATTCACCAAGTGATGTGCATCGTGTCCGTGTCCATGTCCCTTTTTCCTTCATTGTATTATTCGATTACAGATACAATGGTACTCCGTCTGACAAACCTGGACGTGGCGGCAGCCGACACCAACCATCATCACCTCTGCTTCCCGCAACAGCAAACCTCTCCCGGTCGTCCCGACCACTTCTTCCCTTCTTCCGTAGCCAACCTTTTCCCCGTCTACTATACCCAACATCGCCGCCTTCTCCGACTCCCATCAACGCCGACCACCGCTATCATCACCATCATCAACCCAAACCCATACCACCATTGGCGCCGCCATCCCAATAATACCCGACCGACCATCTCGACCCCGGCAACCTGCCAAACCCAAATAAAAATAAACACACATCTCTTGGGCCACCTGTCCCCGGCCTTCGAAAATCCAATGCACATCAACCATCACCACTTACCTCCGGTCGCCGGGCGCCCAGATCTGGCGACCCACGGTGAACTTCGACCGTTGTCTCTCTCGATCAGAGCCGCCACCACTCTGGTGAGCGCTCCGCCCACGTCGACTCCGAGCCTTCGAAGACTTTGCTTTGCTCGCGTCCGCCCGGAGCAACATAGATCGGAGGATATGGTGAAGACCACGCGCACACGTCGTCCAACTTCCCCTCTGTGTTTGGGGTAACGACCAGCACGCACCACCGGTGTCGTACGACAGTGAGATCAACCCTTCGCTTCCACTTGTCCCGCCGTCCCTTACCTCGGCCATCATGAGATCAGGATCCCGACGATGGTCCTCCGCACGAGCCAGATAAGCCCCTCTATCTTTCTTTACTCTCTCGCTCTCTCTCTCTTTCCCATTCAGTTTAATTTTTTTCACCCTTTAAATTTCCTTTGCTTTGACAGCTGTTTACTTTAATCGAATAGAGAGATGGGAGTAACAGATGTTACATATTTGTATTACTACATATTATTATTCGTATTACTTGTGTTATTAATTGCTACTATTAAAATACTACCATACAATATGTATGTATGTGAATTGTATATGTAATCAACATTATTAGTATTTCTGTATTATTAATAATATAATTAGATTCTATTTTTATTATTATTTTAGTACTAAGGTTTAGGATTATTATTAGTAATTTGTTTTTGTATTTTATCATGACTATCAAAAATATTTTCAAAATCTTCTTGTAAAAAAATATATAAATATTATATTTAACTTAGCAAAAATTTCAAAATATGGTATTAAAACCCAAAACAAATTTCTAAACAATTAATATTTATCTAGAACTATTTTATTCCCGTAAGAATATAGTTTTCTAATAATAAGATGATTTCCTAAATATTTTCAAAATAATTATCTAAATATTTTTAATAAAATATAGTTTTTTTTTATCTAGAAATTTTACGAGATTAGAATTTAGACTACAAATAATTTTTTTAATATTCAAATATTTACCTAGAGAAAAAAAAGTATTTTCCTAAACTGTATATATAAGCATTTTGAATATATTACGTATTATAGCAATATAAATATTTTCTAAAAATAGAATATATCTATTTTCATAAATTTTCTCGATTACCACCAAACGTGACTAATCATTCTTTCTTTTCTTTTTTTGCGAATTGGGACATCTCCATGTCGACCTTAGCTAATTGAAGTACTCCGTACCACCTTGAACATCGTACCGCATTAGGCGACACGCCAGGCAAGACACCTTGCCTTTACTATTTAATTTCTTGCTAAATATCATGCATATTTTATTTCTTATAAGTTATTCTTTCAAAACCATATGTAGTTGCAAATTACTAAACTTTAGTTTTCTTTATGCATTTGGCCTAGAGTTAAGGGACCACCTTTGTTTGTGCCTCATTTATTGGCCTGACACTTGTATGCCACGGTGTCACGTGTCTCATATATATTCGGACTTGCGTACCGACCGTACATCGGTACGTACAGGACGAGCATTAGGATATAACTGCTAATATAATTGCCTAGGAGACTTAGCAGTTATTAGAAATATCGTGGTGTGGATTCATCACGAATAGTGCAAGGGAGAAAGAAGAAAGTTATTAGGTTCAGGGGTTTTCACACATTTAATTTTCTCTAGCTGCCATTAGTGACTCAGCAGAGAGCTAGTGTGCTGTGTATTTATTTATTTTCCTCTAGATGCCATTAGTGCCTCGGTTGAAACACAAATGTGCCGTACATTTACTTTCCTCTAGCTGCCGTTAGTGACTCACCCGAGAGACTAGTGCGTCGTGTATTTATTTATTTTTCTTTAGATGCCACTAGTACCTCGGTTGAAACGCTAACGCGCCGTATTTCTAGTCTCGGGAGCCCTTGTGTGGAACGTTGTCTTCAAAGTGCATTTTCACATAGAATGGTTAAGGACCTTTATCTGTTTAGACATATACAATTTTCTATTGAGCTAACTATATTCAGTTATGGCATGATATTATGTGTCTTGTTACGTCCCTCTGAGGACCTAGTGATTTCTCCCGGTGTGCTTTTGTGATGTTGCGCAGGTGCTCTAGCCAAGGCCGTGACTTGCTCTCTTCCATCGAAGATGATTGCACTTGAATCGTCTTCGCATCACTCGACAAATTTCTTAATTTTGTATTTCTCTCTTTGTTGGTAGTGGATTTGTCTCCGCCCAACGACTTGTGTAAACATTAATTCCTAAGTTATAATAAATTTTTTCTTCTTTATTTGTGGATGAGAATAGTGTCGTGGCTTTCTACACTTTACAGCTTATGTATACATACGATGGTTCCATATATTGGAGTATACTTCGTATGTATGCAGCTGGCATGATTACGTTCCTACTCCTACGTATTTTAGTACTGGGGCATTACATGTTTTTGTGGTGGCCTATACAGGTCTACTTTATCACTTCGGTTACATGACTGTACCGATTTGAGCCTGTATATAGGATTAGAGTCTAGAATCTCATCCACCTACTTTACATCCTTTCTTGACTTCAAATTCTGAACCCTCGTTCAACCTCCTTGATTTGTATCTGGCTTGACTCCTACCGTAAATTTCTTAGTTTCGTGCTTAGTAAGATGACTACACTAGTATATGCCCATAGGTAAAACACATGGCTAGAAGGATTACGTTGACAATTTGAATGCATTGAGGTCTTATCTGTGTATAAAAGCATTATGTTTCCTAAAGTATGATCTTAAGGGTTAGTAAATTCTAAGTTGGGTAGTAGAGATGGATTTTATTTTTGATACTACTAAAGGATTGAAAAATTGAGAAAACAAAATATTGATTTTTGTGAAATAGTTACGATTTATTTGAGTACGAAGTCGATATAAGAAATAGCTTAAGATTTTAAATTTAGTGGTACGAATTACAGTTTATTTAATTTTGAGTTTGAAGGATGATAGTAAAAATTTTGGTTTAAAATATTTTGGAAAATATGAAATCGATTGAAGAAAATTTCAAATATCAAATTTATATTTGATGATTGGTTGATAAGATTATTTTGAGTTTAAGGTTGGATTGACAACATTAAAAACTTTAGGAAATAATTTATTGGTGTTATGATAAAGGTTAATTTAAGATAGTTGGGAGGTATTCACGAAAGGACCA
This sequence comes from Iris pallida, assembly GCA_029216955.1. Taxonomy (NCBI): domain Eukaryota; kingdom Viridiplantae; phylum Streptophyta; class Magnoliopsida; order Asparagales; family Iridaceae; genus Iris; species Iris pallida. The sequence continues at coordinate 5,258,595 of JANAVB010034418.1, read as the reverse complement.
ATAGGTTCTATAAGACGAAGAAAACAAAAAATTTATTATTAACGTTTTAGGAATACTTATAATATATTAGATTATGGAAAAAAAATGAAGAGAGGAAAGGTGTTGACAATGATCTAAAAGGATACTGCGAGATTTCTTGAAGGAATTAAAATTTTAAGGTATGATTATACTTGGCGGCATAAAATGATTTTGGAAAATTAAATTGAGAATCACATTGAGAATTGTTAAGGAAGCTCGAAAATTAGAAGTTTAGACTTGTATTGATTAGAAACCAAGATAGACACGGGATCACCTTCGTGAGAAATAAGTATACCCCATTAGTTGTCATATCCCACATGACCATGATAGGGGTACATAGACAAGTATAGTTAGTCATCGACGAAGCCTTGTGACTATATATTTCAATCTTGACTCACTCGACATTCCCTCAAATCTAGATTTTATCGTGACTTTCTAACCATTTGAAAATTGAGAAATGATAAGATTATTCCTTGATCATACTCCATCTAAGTGGCTATCATATCTCTAGAAATTGTAATTCTAACTTATTTTACCTTGATTTACTAGAATCTGAAATATCATTTTTTCATGCTTTAGCTTGGACATTTATTTTATGCGTTAATCATTTCTCATGAACTCCCACTTTCTATTTTAAATTCTTTTGTGTCCTTTATCGTGACTTGGATATTTGGAGCACAACACTAGGCTTTTCCATCCAACAAATTCCATATACAAGACCAAGACGAGCCCACCTTCATGTAGGTATATCATGTCCAACTAAAATACGTCCCCTTGTACTTTATTTTTATGATGCAACTTTCGAGTCGAAATGGCTAGCTATAAAGCATACCATAATACCATTGTCCTTTCCAACTTTAGTTAGAGACCAAATCTGGACTCACTTCTTTCGACCCTAGATATGATTGTGACCTACTTAACTCCTTAAATTGTTAACTTGGTGCTTTATCTCGATTGCTTGACCCACTGTCTCATCACACTACAAGTTTAACTCTTTTAAGTTGGATAGATGCCTCACAACCTAACAATAACTTTGACCTTAACCAAGAAGATGGTTGGACGCCTTTATTGGCACAAATATCGGAAAAGACTTAGATATTTGGATTATTTGTATTTTCTTGCATTATTCGCATGCTTCTTTTTGAACTAGCTTGACTGATGCCGCTAGTTTAGTCCAGTTTTGCAAGCTTATTCTTTTATCAAGCTTGATCAAGGACAGTCTATTATTGGAGGCCGCTCACTAACATATTGTCTAATCAGAACCGGTGCATGATGGTCTGATCAACCAAGTGCACTTTGGTTCGCTTTTATCTATTATTCTACGTGGATGGAACATAATTAAACTTGGCCTTTAGGACCCCATCCACGACTGCCTTAAAAATTCTTATAAAATTATTCGGTCTCCTTTGAACCACGTATTCATATTCGATAATATCGTCTTTGAACTCTATCTTGCTTTCGCCTTCACTAATTTTAAAGGGCGAAGATGCTTGTACTTGGAACTCCTCTAGCTGCCCTATCACTTATGACCATTACCACTCAAAGTTGCTATACCTTTGTCCTAAACTGCTCGTTCTTTTCCTCGACCCTATAATTACTATCATGACCTCCTAATCACTTAAATTAGGAGTAAATCTAATCATTCTCATAATCGTGCCCTCAACCTACTCCCAAGAAACCATATCTTAAAAGTCTCTAATTTATTTTTCCTTGTTACCATAATATTCTTTATTGCATGTTAACTTGTTTTAACCTTAACCTGTACTCATTTTCCTTCTTGCGCTAACCCATGATTATCCTCGCCATTATTGAAATTGCGAGTTCCTAATGCAAGTTTTGTTGAACGTTGTGAATGATGGTTCCTCACCAATACCCCCTTGTGCCTTCTTATCCCCTACAAATTCTTAATTTCGAGGACGAAATTTTTTTAAGTTGGGTAGGATGTAAAACCCCTAAATTTTTACTATTTTTTTAATAAATTTGGTACTAATTTTTATTATTTTGTATTTGTACGTCGCGTAGTTGCATTGAACGTCGCGCGCAAAATTTTGTATTTAGTAATTGCTCGACTAGTGCGAATATGTGCGAGCATACATATTTTTCGAAAAATATTTTTTTATTTTTATAGTTTCAAAATAATATATATAATAATTATTTGTATTTGTATTTTACTTAAAGTTGTGAAAAGTATCGTATCGAGATGGCCAAAACTTATTACTTTTATTTATTATAAAAGGCTATCTTATTTAATAATGGTAATTTATAAAACTATTTTTATGCAAATATTCCTCGCATATGAGGTACATGAAATTTGAATTCATATATATAATTCCATTTTCAAAATTTATTAATATTAATATTTTATTATTCAAAAAGATATATAAACATATTTATTATTTTTGAAATTATTATTATTAGTATTTTTGGAAAATATATTTTGAAATTATTGTGGCAATTTAAATCTCGATTTGATTTTATGGATTGATTTAAATAGTTAAATTAATATCTATATTTGAAATTTGATTTATCTTAGTTGATTTTAAACTAAAAGATGGAATTTAATTAGATTTAAATTGGATTTGGATTTGGATTTGATTGGTTTTAAATTTTTTGAAATTAGTAGCAAATTATTTATTAAGGATTTAAATTTTCCTACATGCCTATCTAACTAGGACTCCCACCTCCTATATAAGGAGAGGATCCATGCTCTCTTTTTCCATTATGTTCACAAACCAAATTCACCAAGTGATGTGCATCGTGTCCGTGTCCATGTCCCTTTTTTCCTTCATTGTATTATTCGATTACAGATACAATGGTACTCCGTCTGACAAACCCGGACGTGGCGGCAGCCGGCACCAAAAACCATCACCTCTGCTTCTCGCAACAACAAACCTCTCCGGTCGTCCCGACCACTTCTTTCCTTCTCCCGAAGCCAACTTTTTCCCCGTCCACTATTCCTAACATCGTCGCCTTCTCCAACTCCCATCAATGCCGACCACCGCTATCATCACCATCATCACCCCAAACCCAGACCACCATTGGCGCCGCCATCCTAATAATACCAGACCGACCGCCTCAACCTCGACAACCTGCCAAACCCAAATAAAAATAAACACACATCTCTTGGGCCACCTGTCCCCGGCCGCCCAAAAATCCAACGCACATCAACCATTACCACTTACCTCCGGTCACCGGGCGCCCAGATCTGGCGACCCGCGGCGAACTTCGACCGTTGTCTCTCTCGATCAGAGCCGCCACCACTCTGGTGAGCGCTCTGCCTGCGTCGACTCCGAGCCCTCGAAGACTGTGCCTTGCTCGCCTCCGCCCGGAGCAACATAGATCGGCGGATATGGTGAAGACCCCGCACGCATGTCGTCCAACTTCCCCCTCTGCGTTTGCGGCAACGACCGGCAAGCACCACCGGTGTCGCACGCTGGTGAGATCAGCCCCTCGCTTCCACCTGTCTCGCCGCCCCTCACCTTAGCCATCATGAGATCAGGATCCCGACGATGGTCATCCGCCCGAGCCAGATGAGCCCCTCTCTCGTTCTTTACTCTATCGCTCTCTCTCCTTCCCATTCAGTTTAATTTTTTTCACCCTTTAAATTTCCTTTGCTTTGACAGCAGTTTACTTCCACCGAATAGAGAGATGGGAGTAACAGATGTTACATATTTGTATTACTACTTATTATTATTCTTATTACTTGTTTTATTAATTGCTACTATTAAAATACTACCATATAATATGTATATGTGAATTGTATATGTAATCAACATTATTAGTTTTTTCTGTATTATTATTATTGTAAATAGATTCTGTTATTATAATTATTTTTAGTACTAAGGTTTAGGATTATTATTAGTAATTGTTTTTTGTATTTTATCACGACTATCAAAAATGTTTTCAAAATCTGCTTGTAAAAAAAATATAAATATTATATTTAACTTAGCAAAAATTTCAAATATGGTATTAAAACCCTAAACAAATTTCTAAACTATTAATATTTATCTAGAACTATATTATACCCGTAAGAATATAGTTTTCTAATAATAAGATGATTTTTAAATATTTTCAAACTAATTATCTAAATAATTTTTAATAAAATATAGTTTTTTTCGATCTATAAATTTTACGAGATTAGAATTTAGACTACAGATAATTTTTTGAATATTCAAGTATTTATCTAGAGAAAAAAATGTATTTTTCGAAATAGTATATATAAAGCATTTTCAATATATTACGTATTATAGCAATATAGATATTTTCTAAAAATAGAATATTTCTATTTTTGCAAAATTTCTCGATTACCCCCAAGCATGACTAATCATTCTTCCTTCTTTTTTTTTGCAAATTGGGACATCTCCATGTCGACCTTAGCTAATTGAAGTACTCCGTACCACCTTGAACATCGCACCACATCAGGCGACACACCAGGCAAGACACCTTGCCTTTACTGTTTAATTTTTTGCTCAATATCATGCATGCTTTATTTCTTATAAGTTGTTCTTTCAAAACCATATGTAGTTGCAAATTACTAAACTTTAGTTTTCTTTATGCATTTGGCCTAGAGTTAAGGGACCACCTTTGTTTGTGCCGCATTCATTGGCCTGACACTTGTATGCCACGGTGTCACGTGTCTCATATAGATTCGGACTTGCGTACCGACCGTACATAGGTGCGTAGAGGATGAGCGTTAGCATATAACTGCTAACATAACTGCCTAGGAGACTTAGCGGTTATTAGAAATATCGTGGTGTGGATTCAGTACGAATAGTGCATGGGAGGGGGAAGACAGTTGTTAGGCGCAGGGGATTTCACACATTTACTTTTCTCTAGCTGCCGTTAGTGACTCAGCCGAGAGCTAGTGTGTCGTGTATTTATTTATTTTTCTATAGATGCCACTAGTGCCTCTGTTGAAACACAAATGTGATGTGCATTTATTTTCCTCTAGCTACCGTTAGTGACTTACCTGAGAGGCTACTACGCCGTGCATTTATTTATTTTCCTCTAGATGCCACTAGTACCTCGGTAGAAATGCTAACACACCGTATTTCTGGTCTCGGGAGCCCTTATGTGCAACGTTGTCTTTAAAGTGTATTTTCACATAGAATGGTTAAGGACCTTTATCTGTTTAGACATATACAATTTTCTGTTGAGCTAACCATATTCAGTTATGGCATGATATTATGTGTCTTGTTACGTCCCTCTGAGGACCTAGTAATTTCTCCAGGCGTGCTTTTGTGATGTTGTGGAGGTGCTCTAGTCAAGGCCATGACTTGCTCTCGTCCATCGAGGATGATTGCTCTTGAATCGTCTTCGCATCACTCGACAAATTTCTTAATTTTGTATTTCTCTCTTTGTTGGTAGTGGATTTGTCTCCGCTCAAAGACTTGTGTAAACAATAATTCCTAAGTTATTATAAATTCTTTTTACTTTATTTGTGGATGAGATTAGTGTTGTGGCTTTCAACACTTTACAGCTTATGTATACATACGATGGTTCCATAAAATAGAGTATACTTCGTATGTATGCAGATGGCATGATTACGTTCCTAGTCCTACGTAATTTGGGACTGGGGCGTTACACATCATGGGAGTGGGGGTAGTCTTGGTTTTCCCAGACAACTTGGTCATCCAACGTGCTTACACCCTCATGGAATCGTGCTATAACAATGTGGCATAGTAGAATGCTCTTATCATCGGACTTTAGTTGGCAAAACAGATGGGGTTTGATTGCCTTGAATCCTATGATGATTCAAATTTCATTGTCAACCATGTTCGAGGAGAGTACGAGGTCCTCCATGAAGACATACTTCCCTACCATAAAGCATCCCTGGACATCATCTCTACCTTTACCAGCTTTTTTATAGAATATATGCCCCGGCTACAAAATCAAGAGGCCGACTCTCTTGCGGGCCTCGCCGCCTCTTTGGCAACCCCCATTAGGACCCAACACTTTGTCACAGTAATTGGTCGAGAACTAATGTGCCCCAAGAATAACTTATGCATGTGCCTAGACCACACTCTGCAGACAAACAACAATATCGACGTCAAGGATTGGCAATTTTTGATTTTAGACAACGCAGTCCACTAAATCCTTCCAGATGACCCAAAGGAGGCGGTGTTAGTTAAAAGACGTTCTCTCTTATTTTATTATGATACAGCCACCAAGATGTTGTATCGTCGTTCATCTAACGGACTTCTCCTCCGATGTCTATCAAACGAGGAGGCGATCGAAGCTCTCCGGGAAGCCCATGATGGTACCTGTAGAACCCATCAACCCCGTCCTAAACTACAGGACAGACTTCGACGTATGGGCTATTATTGGCCCACTATAATAGCAGATTCTGTCGAATATGCCAAGAAATATCAAGTGACTAGTTGCACGCTGACTTTATTCATCGATGTTCGGAGTTCCTACACCCTACGGTCTCCTCTCGGCCATTTGAAGCTTGGAGTATGGATATAGTTGGACCAACTACCCCTCCGTCATACAAAGGGCACAATTTCATTCTGGCGATCATCGATTACTTCCCTAAATGGACAGAAGTAGTACCTTTGTCAGAGATAAATAGCTCAAACGTGATTAGCCTCATCAAGCATTATGTTATTTACTATTCTGGGATACCTCGAAGGATCATCCACGATAATGATCCACAATTCATAAGCTACGTACTCAACAGATTCTGTGATAAGAATCACATCCAAAACATGGCATCAACTGCTTATAATTCGACGGCAAACGGATTGGTAGAATCCTTTAACAAGATGATCATCAAACTCAAAGAAGACGTATCATCTAACAAATGCGATTGGGATGAGAAGTTGGGCGAGTGCCTCTGGGCTTATTACACAATGGTCCAGACTCCAACGGGTAGCACACCATTTTTTCTGGTGTATGGGAGCGAAGCAGTCCTTCCTCTTGAAATCCAGATCCCCTAACTACGAGTGTATATCACAAATTAGCTAAATGATAAAGACAATCAACGTTGCCGACTACATGAGCTAGAGGCATTTGATGAAAAATATCTTCTGGCTCAACAGCGCATTAAACTCTATCAAGCTAGCATTTTTGGAGCCTTCAACAAGAAAGTTAAAAGAAGAATGTTTCAAGTGGGTGACCTTGTCCTATCAGTTAGAAAGCCAATGATGATGACTCACAAATCAGCCGGAAAGTTCGAACCCAAACGGGAGGGCCCCTTTATCGCATGGAGACAGTATACTCTAACGGTACCTACCAACTCACGAAACCCAACGGAGACTTGTTTATGATGCCAGTCAATGGCTAGTTTCTTAAGAAATACTATATATAAAACTTTTCATCATATATTTCTGCAGTCTTTATCCATAACAAATATCTGTAAAACCAGTCAATCGAGCTTACTTTGCCCATAGAAACCTCACTTCTACAATTCCTAACTGGACTATCAATTCGTCTCTCGATCGTCACATGTCTCTAGAGCCTAGCTACTCTAAGACATTCCCTTATTATTTCTCCAATAGAAGACACCCATATCCACATTACCTATGTGTTGACTTCTACGAACATATTGAGTCGTATCCTACCACGTTCTCATAACCGCTGAGCAAGATGACTCTAAATGAAAGTTTACTACGTCCATATTACCTCTGAGTAAACATTTTCACTTAGCAACCTATGTTTTGCTATACTTCAGACGTAGGACATCTAAATCTATACAACCTCTGAGTTGTTCCCTGTGTCCCCATAGAGCTCAGTCTTACCACATTCGCATAACTTCTGAGTAAGAAAGCTCTATTATAAATCTTATATCTACCACGTCCACATTACCTCTAAGTAAACATGCTTGTCAGTCAAACTTCCATTATCATCTCAACTTAACATCTGTGCCTAAAACTAAGGTGCATTAAAGATGCTAAGTCCACAAAATTTTACAAAAGTCCAAGACAAAAATAAGCAAATAAAAGTCTTTATTTCTTTTTCATAAAAACGACAAAAACAAGAAGTCAGCAAAAAAAGATCTTTTCTAAAGAAGAACAAAGAACATGCGCAGCCTGGCATCAGCTCATCTGAAGCTATGCGCATCTACAAAAGCTAAGCTTTGGCACATCTTGTGGCCCAAAAGTCTATCCGCATTGGCAGTTAGGCCTTAGCACATTTTCAGGACCATAGTCCATACGTGTTGGCAAAGTTTAGTCTCGGTGATTCATCATGATCGAAGTCTGTACGTATTGGCAGAGTTAGACCTCAGCACATCTTTAGGACTGAAGTCCATGCGCATTGGCAAAAGAAGCTTCGGCGCATCTTCAAAGCATAGCTCTAGAAGCTACACCCATGCGCTTCAGCAAATAGAATGGTCGACGCATATTCCAGGTGGACATCTATCTATGCGCCTGACTGTGCGCGAAGTGACTGTGTGTTCGAGAAATTTTCAATGGCAGCCACTCACCCATAACTTATTTGCGAACGTTGAGATAAGCCAGATCAACGACTTCGTGCTCGTCGACGGCGACCTCAACGGGCTTCTTGCCATTGCCCTTGCTGGTAGTGACGACCTTGGGAGCTTTTGGGGCCATCAACAGAAGAAGAGAAGAAGCTAGGGTTTTTCGGAGAGATGAAGAGTTTTTAAGAAACAAAAGCTTGGAAGTGAAAGTAGAAAAAATCTCTCTCTCCACCTAAGCGCCTATTTATAGGCTTGGGAAAGCGCATGGCCCGATAAGTGTAACGCACGGAGCCGAAGCTTCAAAGTGTGTGAAAGGGAAGCATCAAATCTCTAAAAAGATTATTATTAATCTACCAAGATATCAAGTCGAGAATCGAAACGTTATCATTAATTGATGTCAAATCGACAAATGTGCCAAAATAACTATGCTCGAAGACGGCTATGTGCCAAGCAGGTCATTAAGCAGAAGCCGTGCGCTTAAAAGTTCTACTGTCCATGCTTCATGTTCAATGTATTTCAAAACTTGTTTAAGTTATAAAAACTTTGAAGGGGGTCTTGTAGAAGCATGAAATTCATGCACCCCAGAAACCAAGTTCAAGAAGGCGCATCCCTATGCACTTCAAAAGGCATGTGCCAGATTTCATAGGCATAGTTGGCGTATCATAAAAATAATAAAATAGAATATATGAAAAGGAGATTTTTTATTAATCACAATATGTTCAAAATCAATTATATAAACTTTCATTGATATTTGAGATTACATGGAAAATCTACAAACAAGCACATCACTTCTATGTATCAGCACAGATGCATCACTTAACCTTGTCTCCCGCCATGTACTGCTGGGCGCATCACTTCGGCCTTGTTTTTGGCCATATGGATTAACCGCTGGTAGCGTAGATGCCGGTAGCAAGCATATCACTTCGGCCTTTACCTTGTCTTCAGCTATATGGATTAGTCGTTGGTGGCCGGCGCAACTCTTCTGAACGAGACGCTAGTTGAGCAAATTTTTGGTTGACAATCAACCCAAACCCAGTAATCAACAACATAGCACTCGATGTTGTCTCGGAGAAGAATACGGCCAGTGAAGTGCATAGGCACGAACTGCTCTGCCAATAGCTAACTTGGCACATCTCAGTTCTTTGATGGAGTTCTTCATCAAAATCGTAGCTTCTGTAAACCCCCATATTTTCTAAATTTTTACTATATTTATTTTCTGATATTTTGTGGCCTATTTTTTATTTATTAATTGATGGTTATTAATGATATTAACTTTTTATTCTTAAATACTAAGTTGTAGATGTTATCATAAATGTTAAAGATTAATTGCACAAATTATTTTATCAGATTATTGATATAAAATAATTCCTTTAGGATTGGGAGATTTTTTTTGTTAAAAAATTTTTATTTGGATTTTTCATAAACATATATACATATACGTACATGTATCTGAAGATATATACGTATATGTTGAGAATAAATATATGCCCCTTATATGTATTTATTTTATTTAGATTTTAGGAAGCCTTTTGGAATTCTTAACTTGCATATGTGATTTTTTGTATGCTTATATATACATGAAGACATATAAGTACTTACATATATATGAAGCTATAAATATACTTATATATATATATATATATATATATATATATATATATATATATATATATATATATATATATATAATTAAAAAAATTTAAAACCAAAATCTCGCGAGTTATGAGAAACTCGCGAGATCAACATCTCACTAGAACCCGGCCCCTGAAGAGAACAGGGGTGGCCGATTGAGGAATTTAAATTCCTCCAATTTTTTTTCCAATTTTGAACCAATCTTTTCGAGATCTAACCTTATCTAAATCTCTTGTAGATTACATTGGATCTGATTAAAAATCAAGATTTAATTCGATTGAAAATCGAATTTAAGTAAAATATCGTAGTCGGTGTCAAAGTAATTAAGGAGAGAAATTTTCCCTCGACACCAACAAACTGCACGATACCGGGACCTTCACCAACTCCCTACGCACCTCTTAGCCGTGCGCTCTGCCTGCAGCCATCGCGGAGGCACCGGAGCATCGTCACGATTGACATCTATACATAATAGAGCAACCTGTTTTGCTAGAGGTCGACAGCAAGGTACCCTTTTTGTGAACTAAATTTCTTCTGTTTTACACGATCAATTTCTGATCAATCAAATCCAGCACATAGACCAATTGACCCTCTTAAAATCCTTTCAATTAGTTTTAAGTAACCTGCATCAAAGTTCATAGAAAATCTCTTCGAAAAGCCCGAAAATATTTACTTTTCTGAACATTAGAACAGAACCAATATCAAGTCCAACCCCGATTTGGAAGGGCAATCATGGACAGATTATTAGGAGTTTTCAATTTTACTTGAACAGGATTATAGACAACCTAACCAAGTATAAAACCCATTAATTTGTTTTAATAATCTATGTTTATTTCCACGATAGATCAATTCGAAAATGAATGAAAAATAATTTTCCAAACATTATAAATTTTTAGAAAAGTCCCGATACGGCGTGCGCCCCGACAAACCAGGCGACGTGATTGTGTACTATAGGCATGGAAAGGCGCGTATGGATGTTGTCGACGTGTGGGAACTGACGGAACTCAATTTTATTGCGTGTGCGCGGCGAAATCAGTGCGTATCCATCAAAATACCTCGTATTGACCTTTTGCATATTTGGCCATAACTTCGTGTACTTTCGTCGTATCGAGACAAAACTTGTGCCAGCAGGATCTATCAAAATTCTGGTGCTGTGTGCCATGTTTGGTCTGATTATGACAAGGTCGATTGGAACGCCTATTTGGCGGGCCCGCTACCCGCTCCAACGGGCAAATTTGTGCACGGCCCGCCGGAATCCAACTTTGGACATACGGTTGGGTTCGTCTCCTCAAATCGTACCCGTAGACATTTAGTTTGATAACTTTAGAGATCGTAGGTACTGGTAGAATTGGACTTTTGGACAGGCGTTTCCTAGACATATCTTTTTTACCAAACACGTTCGTTATGTTTGTTTCATCATCCGGAGCTCCTTGTGGATTTTGACTTTCGTGCTGATGATTCTGATTGTTAGATTTTGTTGCTTCTCGCACCACCCTCAGGCAAGATACCTTACCTTATTTATTGCTTATAATTAGATGCATCTTTATTTATTTATTTGCTGTATATTTATTATTTGTTTCTTTAGGTTGGATCCATGACTTATTTTTCATAGTTTCTTTGTTTACTTTTATTTATTTTTCTTTCCTTGTCTTTTAAAATGCATGTGGAGCTAGCCTTAGCGGACTACCTTCTATTAGCAACCTTGGGATGGAAAAGACAATTAAATGTATGGGCTACCCAAATTCCAAGTTCTCGTAGCATCTTCGTACTACGGTAGTCGAGTCGCGACGGTCACTAGCCTCGAGCTATGTGAACTGATGGGTCACGGGGACCGCTAGCCTCGAGTTATGCCGGCCAATAGCATTGGTACTTGACGTGTGCGTGTTGTGAGTTGTTACTTTATCCTGGGAGAGTCTTTCTTCACCTGCCCATACATCGAGATGTCATCTAAATTGCATACTAGAATGGTTAAGAGACCTTAGCCAATTTCATGTTCCAGTCATGGCACGGAGGAATGTCACATCGCAGAATAGTATGTTACCCCTGTCCTTGTTTGGTTGTAGGGGTAGCCCACTGTTTCATTGACGGGATATTGAGCCATGTTATGGTTTGGACACTTTACTTTTATCTTTATTTTATGGTGCATTTATATCCAGTTCATATGGCATGCTCTTCTTGTATCTTGTTACGTCCCTCTGAGGACCTAGTGATGTCTCTACGTATAGGAGATTTCCCGCAAGAGTATGGATCAGCACTGGATCCTTCATACCTTGATGACGAAGCATCTTCCGCTGATATCTAGATTTATGTTATTCTTTGAGACTCGTAGTAGACATCTACTTTATTTGAGATTATTTTCATAACTATTTGGTGTGGGCATGTCCACCCGGCTATCTTTTGACTCACTCATTTATTCTATTTTGACTTCTTATATCTTCTGTGAGTGATTTTGATGAGATATAGTTTTATGATGTTCTGGCCTGCGATTTATATTAGTACAGCTTATGTATTATACGAGGATTCCATATATTGTACTATTCTTCGTATATATGCAGCTGGCATGTCCACGTACTTGGTCCTAAGTATTTTGGGACCGGAGCGTTACATGTTTTTGTGGTGGCCCATGCAGGTCAGAAAATATTGTTGGGTTACATGACTGTGCCCAAAAAGCCTGTATATAGGAAAAAGAATAGTTTCTCATCTATTATTATTGCCTCGTTTGACCTCCAAACTTTTCAAACTCTTTTTGATTACCTGTATTGTCTCATATCTAACCCTTCATACTATCAGTTTAATTCATGCTTGGTAGAGGTTAGGACACGACTCGTACTAGTAGACATGTTCCATTGTTCCATCGTTACTTGCTTAACTCTTATAAGTTGGGTAGAATGCCTCACGATCTAACCCTTCCTTGACAGTAACCATGGCCTTAGACAAGGGGACAGTAGGATGACTGTATAGGCACAAAACCCGAACAAAACTTCGATTCTTAAAAGACTGAAATTTTTATATTTACTTTCATCATTATCTCGCGTACTTAAGTTCTACCATCTTGACCAATGCTGCTATTATAGCCTAGATTTTCAAGCCTATTCATTTTTTAAGCTTGTTCATGACACATATGTTATTAGAGGTACCCCGCTAACATATTGTCTATCAGAACCGGTGCTTGATGGTCTGATCAATTTAGTATACTGGGTTCGCTCTTTATAAAAAAATTTAATATAGAATGAGATATAATTAAATTGCTCCTCGAGATCTCATCCGCAACTACGTTGACAATTCTCTTTCAACTGCTTGACCTGTAACTTGTTCGAATCTATTCTAACATTATTCTATTTTCATACCGGCAAGGATGAACCTTCGGAGTGGACATGTTCCTACCTCGGCGATCACATCTGGTGATGTAGCCACCTAAGAGGGAGAGGTCCAACCAATTACCCCGTATCAGCCAGGACAGTCGCAGACCACCATGACCCCATCAATGGTACAACAGGGGAACTTAAGTACCACCAGTCATACAGACTGCACAGACTACTGTGGTACCACCCGAAGGGAATGTACCACCACCTCCACCACCCTTAACTCGGCAGTATCCACCTCAGTCCGAACCACAAATTCCTCCATCGCTAGAGGATGGAAACCTTACTACATAGTTCATATATGCCATGATACATACTCAGTGGCAACATGATGAACTGATGAGGCAAAGCATGATGGAAGCAGTAACTAGGCCCCCACCTCCACCTCTGACACCGGTACCAGCACCAGCTCTACATCCATATAAGGGTTCTATCAAGGACTTTATGGATTTGAACCCCAAGCCCTTCAGAGGTACCGAGGAACCACTAGAGGTCTGTTTGCCATGAAATATAAAAGAATAGAACAATTATCGGAGGACCGAACTTTTACTTCACGTTACAAACTTGCTTGTACAAAGAAAGCCTAGGGACGAAAACCTAGGTACATTAGTCTAAGTACAATTGTTTATTTTAGATTCTGGGGGTGACGATAGAGGCTCGGGAAGGCGACGGCAGCCCTGCCTTACTCCTTGGACGATCGGTATGCAGCCTTTGCTCCTTGTGAAAAGATGGTTGGCATTGACGAAGAAATGCTCTTCTTGCTCCTCTGTTGCTCTTCTGGCTTCTCTCTCTCTCTCTGTGTATTTTTTCTCTGACTATTGGGGAGTCTCTCTGTATATACGTATTTTTCTCTCTGAAATTGTATATATCACAAGGGAATGGCACCTTGCTATTTATAATAGTGGGATGTAATCATTAGGGTTGCTAATGATTAATTTTTGGAGGTGGCGACGGCTTGGGGATTGGTCAATCTAGGCCATTCATCTTGATTATGATAAATTTGGGCCATTTGGTGTAGATTACACCAAATCCTATGAGCAATTAATGCTGATTGGAACAAATCTTCCTTGTACTGATCTTCTGATATCTGCAAATAAATCAGATCTATTCTTCTGCCACGTGTCCCAGATTTATTGGGATTTGACCCAATCTTTAATGGAAGCCAATCTGAGGAATTAATCGTCTTAGGACACGTGTCCTAGGAGCTGCTGGGGGGATCTGGACCGCATGACTAGTGAGCCGCATATGAATGTGAGCCGCATATGAATGTGAGCCGCATATGGTTAAGCCCACGTGTCAGGGCTGCGTGGGTAGTGCCCCTCACTTGAGTCCTCTAACCACAGAAGAGTAATCCTTGTGGGCCGCATAGGTATATATCCACCTGGGCCGCATGGACATGATCCTCTTGAACCGCATGAGGCTTTCATGGCCTGAGCCGCATAGGATTGATTCACTCTGAGCCGCATGGGAAGTCCTTTGCTCGAGCCGCATGAGGCTTCTATGGCCTGAGCCGCATAGGATTTATTCTGAGCCACATGATAAGTGAGCCGCATACGAACGCCCACGTGGCAAGGCCACGTGGCATATTTGTGGCTCTCAGGGGATTTGTGTCAGAGATTTCTTTTCTCTTCCCTAGAGATTCATCATTATGACAGAGTCATAATTACTTGCCTTTGTGTCAAGGCTGTCAACTTTTCAGAGGGGTCAGCCATCATAGCAATTAATGCAGCATGGATCGGAGGGGAACACTATCAGGCCACGTGTCCTCTGAGCCGTATGGAATGCCTTGGGCCGCATAGCTCCTTATGCCGCATGATTCCCTGAGCCGCATGAGTTCTCTGAGCCGCATGGGTCTTTCCTGGCCGCATGAATCATTTTCTTTAGTATTTTCCATGCTTCTACAGGACCCCCTTCAAAGTTTTCAATTTGTAAAATTGAAATACTTTGAATAAGAAGCATGGCCGTGTTCCTCTAGCCGCATATGGAATTCTGACCGCATAGAAGTCCCGGCCGCATGAATTATTCAGCCGCATAAGTGACTTAGCCGCAGGAGACTATTCAGCCGCATAGCTTCTTGCCACGTCGTTATTTGCCACGTATGGCAATCTTTAGCACTTAAATATTGTTGATTTTCTTAGAGGCCGCTTTTTGGTGCGGGATCCGAGGAGCTTGGCCTTCATTTTCGGCGGCTTCTTTTAATAATCGAAGAGTCGGTTTATGTGTATGCACGGGGATCGAAATGCTCCGTCTTTGTTTATAAATACAGGTGACTTTGGCTAGAGGGACTTCTTTACCTTCTCTTTCGTTCACTCTTTTTCATGCCTTCTCTTTCTGATCTTCCTTGTCCTCTCGCCGAAGCAATGGGTCCTAAGTCTTCTAAAGTTATTTTTGCTGCCGCGAAGGGCAAGAGGGTGACGTCCTCGTCAGCCGTCGAGCATGAAGCACCCGAAATGCCCTCTGACGTTCGTCCAGCTTTTAAAGGTAAGGGTTGCATTTGGATCTTGAGTACCTATGGCTCTGTTGCATATCTATGCACAAGCCTCCTCCCAAATTGATGGCAGAGCCGCATAGGCTGTATGGGCCATATGACTTTTTTATGCCCGAACCGCATGGACAATGCCCCATGTTTGAACCGTAGAAGAAGGATTTGAACACATAAAGTCTCCTCTGAACGGAGCCGCATATATTTTTAGCAGGCTGAACTGCATAGCATTTTGTGTCGCATGAGTTCTTCTGTTAGAACTGTGTATATTCGTCCAATCCGCATAAGCTATCGAGCTAGAGTCATATGGAACTCCCATCTGATTTGGGCCGCATGAGAATGTATTGACTCGAACCGCATATGCTTTCTCGCCACTGTATTTCTTGAGACCCAACTGGACTGGGGCCGAATAAGACATTATTGACCTGAACCGCATAGACTGGCGAAAGCTTCTTTGTTCAGTAGTTTTTGTTTTAGCCATCTTTTAATCCTGTTTCTTCTTTCTCTCTTTTTTTTTCTTTTCAGTGAACCTCCCAACCAACCCAGCAGGAGAGCTCCTTGTGGGTTCAGCTCAGCATGCCGCAAATGTGCAGCTTGACGAGCTAATCCGTCGTATAAAGGATCAGCTTCCCACTAATGAGCCTAAGGAGAGAGTGGCTGCTATTAATAAACAATCTTTCCACTTTTTTTGTTCAATGATGAATTCGGAGAAGTTGGATGGAGAGTTTCTGAAACCGGCTTTTCTCTTTGGGGACGCCTTTTCCATAAAGAACTCCCGATTGCTGGATGTCCCAGAGCACTGGAATTTTTCTGTAGACGGGGTAGAGATTTATATCCCTGAGATGGAGCAGCATTATCCTCTCTCATGGTTTAACATGGTACCGTGGGGCAGGACTATGGTGGGCTCCCTGACTCCCACCCAACAGGGAATATTTGTGAGCAAAATTCACTACAACAGACGCACGGGTTTAGTATGTGCGGGCAAGGAATCCGTGAGCCGAACTGTGATGGGGCTGCTCCCGGGCACTTTTATAAACACAACTGGCCCTAATTTTACCTTCACCCTAGCTGATACTTTTCTGAATCAGTTCGCTCACAAGGGGTCTTATCCCATAGGCAGGTTGTCACTGCTCAATTGGATCAACCCCATTCCCACATAGACTAATCTTACCTCATGGATTTTGAGGCAGTATGGGGACTTCCTTTAAGAAATTGATCTCTGCTACGCCGTCAGGGGTACCTACTATGGGTTACCCATTAACAAGCCCTTGTTTATGGCTCTATTGGAGCTGTATAATCGGCGTACAGGAACTTTCTTTACCCCCGGAGGAGAACTGGGGCTTGCTCTTCATGAAATGAACACTGTGTCTAGATTGCCGTGGAGAGGTGAAGCTTTTGAAGTGTATACACCGACAAACGAAGAACTCAAAGCACTGGACCGACGGTTTCCTAGCTTCGTTGCCGTGTACCAAGATACGTTGTGTCATCACAGCGCCTGCCATCAGATGGCTATCAAGAAAGTAAATAGTTCAGAAGGGAACGCTCCTCATACCAAGGCCTGGATTTTGTATCTTTTCAAGTTGCGTCCTTCCGGTCAAGTTTTGTCTCGAACTCCTCGAACCCTGGAGGAGGTGGAGGATATGAAGTCGAAGGTCAAGAAGTCGAAGTCTACCCGTGACCGGTTTGGGAGTAGCACTGACTCCCTCAGTTATTTCCACTATGGTACCCGAGAGATGTCTGATAAGACGATCTTAGCTGGGTTCTTGATGGTGTGGCTACGCAACTGAGTAGTCTCGGGCGGCGCGGGTTCTATAGAAAGGATCAGCTACCATTTCATTCTTCCTGCTGTAAAATTGGTCTTCAAGGTAAGACTGGCGCTCCTTCCGGCCATGGTGTATAGCATACACCTCGGCCTTCGCACCTTTTCATCCAAAGTCATTGCTCGCGATGTGTTAATAGACTTAAACTGATAGAACTACCATACCACTACCTTATGGGGTGGTTATTGATGCACTATCGGTCGTTGATGAGGCCGGGACCTGATGAAAACGTTTCTGTTGATGACGCCTTTATTTTCCGGTATCGTCATCAGCCTTGGGAACATGATACCATGCCGGCCTGCCGGAGGACGTTGGCAAGAATTGATGGGCCCGAATTCTTCGTATCTCTCCCTGAGTTCACCCCCGACGAAGTGAGGAGGGTATATGTTAACGGCGTGGATCCCCCCCAACTTTTGTCCGAGAAGATGCTTCTTTGGTTACGCAACATCCGTCCCGCGCACTTGGTGTATCGTTACCGAATAGAGTATACCTGGAGCCTTATCTGCCCAGTAGATTTTCCCGTCAATTCGGGTATAGCCAATTGTTCCTGGATCGCCCTAGCGCTTGCTTGAGCTTCGAGGGCAGTGTGCTCGATGGTGTCTGGGCTTGGCATTATTATAATGCGACCCATACCCGAGCCATCTTCTCACTCCCTGATGCCAAGGTGGAGGGTGATATCTTGTATATAGCAGCCCTTTATCATGTTGCGGCGAGCAAACCCCCTGTTTGTTTTGATATGAATAATAGCTTCATTACTGGCACCGGTTTGGCTGAGAAGCCAGAAGGGTCCAAGAAGAGGAAGAGGGGGGCGGACAGGGTTCCTGTGCCGGACTCAGAGTCTACTAGGGCGGTTGAGGAAGACGACGATCAAGACACTGATGACTCATCTCATTGTTCGGGCGAGGAGGTTGGGAATCACCCCCCTGTCGTACAGGCGGAAAGGGCCGTAGGTCACTCGTCTAGTTTGTCTGACGAGGTGGTGGAGGATCAACCATCTGCGGTACCTGGCCCTTCGCGTAGGCGAAGCGGGCGTGTGAACAGCGTCGATGACCGACCTTATTCCACGAAGCACACTGCGGTAAGACGTCGTCGGCTATTTATTGATGATGAGGACGTTGTTCCTGAGGTGATTTGGGCTTTAGCTGTTTCCTTTTTTTTTTCTTCTATGTTATGGCCTAATTATTGTTTCTTTTGCTCTTTATAGGAGTCGGATGAGCTCGCCCCTCAGGACTCGATTACCGAGGCTGACCCGGTCCTATCTCATTTAGTCAGTGGCATGTGCACCGCTATCATTGCTGCTGGGGTGCTCCCAGTTGCGACCGAAGATTCCTATCGTACTGGAACCTCAACCCAGGGGGATGGGGGCTTTACTGCGCCCATCCCTGAGACGTCCGAACCCCAACATGATGACTCTGTGGGTGGGAAAACTACGCCGGCTGTGAACAAGCCGTCGTCTCCGCGCTCTTCCCCTGGTAATACAGATCGAACCATAGCTCGTGAATAAGCCTATGTGTTCTTGTCATTTTTTCTTTCAGATTGTGTCGACTAATGGTTGATTTGGATGTTCAGATCTCAACCCTTCGTTGCCAGTGATTGATGTTGCTAGATCGCACCCTACCGGAGAGGGCTTGACAGAGCCTCTCTGTGTCGAGGGGCCCTTGTCTGGGTCGAGCTCGGGGTCCCGGGTAGCAGTGCAACCGGAATAAGAGGCGATGACCCCTGTGTCCTCCTCTGTGAATGTAGTTTCGGGGGTTAACCTTTCCTCCCTGCCGAGCATCCAGGCTCTTCGGGCGGCGGAAGAGGAGTTAGCCGCCATCCAAGCATCCTTCCGTACGGAATTTGCTTCCTTGGTGGCGGGTGCAGTAACTTCTAAAGCTGCTCCTCCGGTACCGTCTGCCACTCTCCCTCTGACGCCGTCCTCTACGGAGGTCTTGGATGACGCACTACAGGATTTGGTTGCCAGCTTCCACCGTCATTTGAAGAGAGGGGTCGAGGCAGCAGTGGAAAGGGGGACTCCCTTTACTCTGGCCCGTCGATGCGCCGGAGGCCAGATTGCCATCCTTAAGACACTCCCTGGAGGAGAGGAATTGGCTGCACTTTTGGAGTCGAAGCTATCAGAAGCTAATCGTCTCATGGCTCAGTTTCGCTTGTTACAACAGACTGATTTACCTGCGGCCATAAGTCAAGAGCGCAACTTTCTCATTACTGCGGTGGAGAAGGTGATGGCTGCCCGGGAATCGCATAAACTGGCTATATTGAAGGACCACCGAGATCTGACTCGATTGCACGACCAGTGGAGCCATCGGACTGAAGATTGCTCAACTCGGGAAGCGGATGCTTCCCGCGGGGTAGCCGATACCCGAGAACATATCCTTGAACTCCAGAGAAAACTGGCTTTCCTAGAGTCAGAGCTTGAGACCGCTCATTTTGAGAAAGAGACTGCTATCCAGGAGGCTGATAAGTACAGTAGGGCTTCTGCTAATCTAGAGCTTGCCCTCAAGAAGATGGAGGACAACTGGCAGGCATATACTCTTCTGAATGATGCCGAGCAGTTATCCCAAGAAGCCGAGCGTCGAGCTAAGCAGAGGCTTGATCGGGGGACTGTCTTAGTGAAAAATCGTCTCTTGGAGTTGTGCAATGCAGAAATGTAGTCGGCTTTTTTCTTCTTGTTTTGTTTCTATTTTCTTTCTTTCTGGAGGGGACATGATCCCGAAACATGTAATACTTTTTTCTTCCTTTAAATAAAGAGTACTTTCAATTCTACCCTTCATTTGTATTGCTTGCTGCGTCTGTGATATTGTGGTGATGTTTACCCCCGTATAGGGGATATATTTGTGGACCTGTTACCCATGGCGTACCTTGGTTTTAGGTAGAGGTAACAAGTTTTGGTCGGGGTACCTAAAGCAGCCATAGCGACATAGTCATGGGTGCTTTTGGTATTTGAGAAAAGGAATGCCGTAGAGCAGCTGGGCTCCTGGGGCCTGATGAGGTGATAGATTTGTGCTGAGAAATTTAGCTGAGGATATTTGTGGGCCTATTATCCTTGGCGTACCCTGGTTTAGGGTACGGATAATAGGATGAAGGGGAACCGACATACTTGCTCAGAGGTGACGAGGACATGGCATGTGAGAAGGTTTTTTAAACGTAGAGTCTTCCTACTCAGAGGTAATAAGAACGTGGCAGGAGTGAACTCGACGGAGGATAGAGGACATTTGTGGACCTATTACCCTTGGCGTACTCCGGTTGTGGGTACAGATAATTGGTCGAAAGGGGATCATCATACTTACTCAGAGATAATAAGGACATGGCAAGTATGAAGGTTTCTTCGACGGAGCCTTCCCATTCAGAGGTAATGAGGACATGACAGGAGTGGGCTCAATAAAGGAGGGCACATAGAACAACTCAGAGGTAATGAGGACATGGAAGTTCTACGTAGGGGGTGATTTGTTTTTGGCGGAAGTGGAACGGCTCAGAGGTAATGTGGACATGGCCGTCTTGGAAGTTTGTGGACCCGTTACCTTTGTTGTGCACTGGAAGTGCTGGTATTAGATCACAAGGAAGGATCTCTTGTAGGAAGAAAGTTCAGCGGTATGGTTGTACATGACTTTCTTTCAAAAGAGTGACCAGGACGTAAGTTCAGGGGTACCGATGGGTATATAACTCGACAATCCATGAATGTTAGGATCAAAGTGTAAGTTCAGAGGTACCAGCAGATACATGATTGGAAATTTGGGATATCTTTATGGAAGAAAGGCATGAGTTCAGCGGTACACGCGGGTACATGACTCGAAAATTTAGAATATTATGGGTGCGAGCTCAGCGGTACCAACGGGTACGTGACTCGGGAATCTGGAGAATGGTGAGTGTGAGTTCAGCGGTACTAGCGGGTACGTGACTCAATGATCTGGCAAACTATGAGGGTGAGTTCAGTGGTATCAGCGGATACATGACTCAATATTCTAGAAATTCATGGAGTGAGTTCAGTGGTACCAGCGGATACGTGACTCGAGAATCTGGAAAACTGCGAGGGTGAGTTCAGTGGTATCAGTGGATACATGACTCAATAATCTAGAAATTTATGGAGCGAGTTCAGTGGTACCAGCAGGTACGTGACTCGAGGATCTGGAGAATATTGTTTAAACATAGTATTTCTTCAGGAACTTGTCGTTGACGGGCAACATGAGCAAGTCTTCGTTCTGCTTGGCGAGGCGGTAAGCACCGTTAGAGAACACGGCCTCGATGACAAATGGACCTTCCCACTTTGGCTAGAACTTGCCGGCGGTCTTATGAGTCACGACCATTGGCCTCCGGACTGCCAGTACAAGATCACCCACTTGGAATGTTCTGATTTTGACCTTCTTGTTGAAGGCTCCTGAGATGCGTGCTTGGTATAGCTCGATCCTTTGCTGAGCTAGGAGGCGCTTTTCATCTAAGGCCTCTAACTCTTGTAGTCGACGTCGGTAGTTGTCATCCGTTGTCAATAGATAAGTGAGGGCGACGCAGAGTGAGGGTATTTGAGTCTCTAATGGGAGAACTGCCTCACTCCCGTACACTAGGGAGAATGGCGTATTCCCGGTGGCTGTTCGAATTGTGGTACGATAAGCCCATAAGCATTCGCCGAGCTTCTCGTTCCAGTCACGCTTGTTAGAAGAGACGAACTTCTTGAGGAGTTTGATGATTGTTTTGTTGAATGCCTCTGCTAATCCGTTTGTTGCCGGGTTGTACGGCGTCGAAGCGATATTCTGGATACGGTGTTTATCGCAAAATCGATAGAATGCGTGGCTTACAAACTGCGGACCATTATCATGGATGATCCTTCGGGGCAGTCTAAAGCGGTAGATGACGCGGTGCTTCAGGAAGCTGATCACGTTCGAAGTCTTGACTTCGGCGAGTGGGACAGCTTCAGCCCACTTGGAGAAGTAATCAGTGATCGCAAGTATGAAGCAATATCCTCGGGAGGAAGGTGGGGTGATTGGACCAATGATATCCATTCCCCATACTTCGAATGGCCAGGACGCCACTGTCGGATGTAGAAATTCGGATGGTTGGTGAATGAAGTCCGCGTGGACTTGGCAGGCTTTGCATTTTCTAACATATTCGATCGTATCTGCCACCATCGTGGGCCAATAGTAGCCCATTCGGCAAAGACAATCTTATAGTTTTGGGCCGGGCTGGTGGGCCCCGCAGACACCATCATGAGCTTCTCGTACTGCTTCTTTGGCTTCTGCGTTTGACAGACACCGAAGTAATAATCCGTCGTAGGAGCGGCGATACAGCATCTTCGTCTCTATATCGTAGAAGAATCTGAGAGAATGCCTTCTGATGGAAGTGGCTTCCTTTGGGTTCTCGGGCAGGATGTCGTAGACGACGAAGTCGATGAATGGCTGTCTCCAATCTGGGGCGTCATCGATCGTCTGTGCGAAATAACTTGCCACGAATTGCACATTATTTTTAGGACAGACCAGTTCATGGCCTATCACTTCCACTGATTGGCGATCATAATTCGGAACTGCTAGGGAAGCGTGTCACGCCCCAGAACCAGAATACTGGAGAGCGGGGGAATGACTCAGCCAGCTACGTATTACGGGTAGATGAATACCGTATAATACGATCAATGCTGTCTAAAAGACAAGGGGGTGCATACTACATGAAAGTCTCGCTATGGTCACTTCACATCTATTGTCTCAATCATTCAAACAAGAAGCAATAACAGAGAACATTTAAGAATAAGCAATAAGGCGTCCCAAACACTTAGTCAAGATGTTCTTGAGATCTGGCTTTACAAAACATAGCCAGATGATATAGCAACATATACACAATTGTTATCAGCTGCAGTCTGACTTAATTACAATTATGGAAAAGTAAGTACAAGACAATCCGACTAACATGTCGGTGCCAAGCGGCAAAATGTAAAGTAATTAACAAAACGAGCGGGGAAGTAAGGAACACACTCGAGTCCTCCTGCGATCATTCCTCTAGTATTGACCATCTTGGAGGTAGAGGTAAGCTGAGTCCTCGGGAACCGGCTCTAAATCTGGCCATACAAAACCAGAGAGGTTAGACCTCTAATAGCAAGTACCGCAAGGAAGCACGATATGAGACATTAAACCAGTAAATAAAAGAATATAATAATAGATCTCTGCTTGCTACTGGGATTCACATAACATTACGACACTTCGAACCAACCTCCCAACCAAACAAGGATAGAAGTTGGCCCGTCATGTCCTGATGCTCTGATCATCTCAGTTAGGTAACAGAGTAGGTACAGTACACAAACAAATCAACTTAAACGGCCATCCAACTCCTACGGCTTACTACTGTGAGCTCCAAGTTATCCTGGAATTATGCAATAAAGATTTCTCAGTTCTTACTATGGACAAGCAAGGCTAGTCGATCCAATCAATCAATTGTGCCAATCATGAATTAGACGAGTCCCAGCAGGACGCCCGTCATCAATATACAATATACAATAAATAGTATAACCAGATACCGCTCCATGCCCGTGTGGCAGGTTTGCAGTATCTGTGGGGACCAACCAGCCTGTCGGGCACTACTAGTCCCAAGAGGGCTGCCATGTAAGAACTCGGGAATCCATTCTCTCCATGCAATCATTATTTTTATTTAACTTAATAGTCTCTACGTTGAGTGAAATACCATGCCGTGGATCATGGTCATTCGGAATGAGTACTTTCGTATGGGGTACGATATACGCAACTCTACAACGATGCCCGTGCGGTTAGGTTGTAGGTCTTACATAGCGTAATACAACAATCCAAACTAACCACGGAACAATCATGCCTTGACCATAAAGTACACATGCTTCTTTAAAAGTAAAATAAATAAATTAAAGCCTGCATGTGTGCCTGTATGTCAATATTCGAGATCGGCCAATCGATTATAGTAGTTCATACTTAATATGAACGTGTCTTATTCTATTTAATTCAATAAGACGACTAGCCAGTCTCTTAGTTCCATCTAGGAACGCATGATCAATAATAAATCAAGATAACAATCAATGTTAACTAATGCCACATTCGGGAAATAAAAATTAGGGAATAAATAATGATTGGGAAATAAATAATCTCATGCGCTGTGGGAATTGATTGGGAAATAAATAATCTCATGCGCCTGGGGAATGATTGGGAAATAAATAATATCATGCGCTGTGGGAAAGGTTGGAAAATAAATAATATCATGCGCCTGAGGGAAATGATTGAGAAATAAATAATCTCATGCGCCTGAGGAATGAGATTGGGAAATAAATAATCTCATGCGCCTGAGGAATGAGATTGGAAAATAAATAATATCATGCGCCTGAGGAATGAGATTGGGAAATAAATAATATCATGCGCCTGAGGAATGAGATTGGAAAATAAATAATCTCATGCGCCTGAGGAATGATTAGGAAATAAATAATATCATGCGCTGAGGAATAAGATTGGGAAATAAATAATCCATGCGCTGTAGAATAAGATTGGAAAATAAATAATCCATGCGCTGAGGAATGAGATTGGGAAATAAATAATCTCATGCGCCTGAGGAATGAGATTGGAAAATAAATAATCTCATGCGCTGAGGAATGAGATTGGGAAATAAATAATATCATGCGCCTGATGAATGAGATTGGGAAATAAATAATATCATGCGCCTAAGGAATGGGATTGGGAAATAAATAATCTCATGCGCCTGAGGAATGAGATTGGAAAATAAATAATCCATGCGCTCAGGAATAAGATTGGGAAATAAATAATCCATGCGCTGAGGAATGAGATTGGGAAATAAATAATCTCATACGCCTGAGGAATGAGATTGGGAAATAAATAATCTCATGCGCCTGAGAAATAAGATTGGAAAATAAATCTCAGCGTTGCCGGGACTTCATGGCGCATGGCCTCCCGGCGCATGGCCTTCCGGACGCATGGGGTTCCCGGCGCATGGGGTTCATCGTCCCCAAACAGCAAGTTCAGCCATGAAAGTCCTAAAAACTTGCTATGGCCATAACTTTCTTATCCGAAGTCGAAATCAAGCGAAACAAAAGCCAAAACTGAATGAAATTGAATTCTCTACAACATAGAACTATTAGTTTTCGAAAATAACCAAGTTTTAGAGATCAAAACCGAGAAAAACCGAAAATGTATCAAACTTAGATCTATAACAAATAAGCCATGGAAATTGAAAATGCTAAGTACTAAAGAGACTTAGAATCAAATAGGGAAGATGATGGAACAATAAAAATAGGGATCCATCAAGAAGCAAGTTGGCACTTGCCTATCTCTTCTAGGTTGGTGGGAGAGTTATGAGGAAGAAGAAGAGTAATGGTGAAGTAATAAAGAGAGAGAAAGGAGATGGGCTTTAAATGGAAGGGGTGGTGGTAGGTGGGGGTTTATTTCGGTTCATGATGAACCAACATAATTAAACCAATCTGAACCGAACCCATAGCAAAGCTAAAGCAGAGTATAAAAGCAGAAAGTAAAGTGCAGAAATGAAATTGCAAGAAATTAATTAACATGAAATTAAAGGAATTTAAATAAAGAGCAATACATGATAAATATAAAATATTTACATTTAAACAGTACATGCATTCTAAAAATACGTATTCTGGGAATGGGAAGTGACATCTCTACCCTCCTTAGAAAAATTCCGTCATCGGAATTTCAAATCCAAGCAGGATAGAAACATCAGAGCTGAACTACTCTAGGTATAAGCAATTTAAGTAAGCAATCATTCTATAATGTCAATAGTATGTAACATATCTATGTTGAACATTCTACGATACCAAGCAATTCTACTCGTAAGGTGGCAAGCATGAGGAGTTAAGACAATCAAGGTATACAGAAAGAGATATACCTTGTGAGTCAAACAGGTACGGATACCGTGATCGGATATCATCCTCACGTTCCCACGTTGACTCCCCTAAAGAGTGATGACCCCAAGCAACCCGGACAAGGCTAATTGTTCGGTTCTTGAGTATCTTCTCTCTTCGGTCCAAAATAGACACAGGCTGTTCCTCGTAAGACAGGTTGGTACCAACAACCAGCTCAGAATGATCAAGGATATGGCTTGGGTCTGATACATACCTTCGCAACTGAGATACATAAAATACGTCATGCACCTCTCCTAACGAAGGTGGAAGGGATAAACGATAAGCAACATCGCCTATCCTCTCAAGAATAACAAATGGGCCCACATACCGCGGACTCAACTTCCCGCGAATGCCAAATCTAATGACCCCACGGGTAGGTGAGATCCGCAAGAACACGTGGTCCCCAACAGAAAACTCTAGCGGCCTACGATGCTGGTCCGCCCAATGACGATGCCGATCCTGTGCAACTCGAAGTCGCTCTCTAATTCCTTTGACTAATTCAACTGTCTGAACAATCATTTCCGGGCCTAACATCTTTCTCTCCCCGATATCATCCCATGCTAGTGGCGACCTACACTTCTTACCATATAGTGCTTCAAACGACGCCATCTGGATACTGGCTTGATAACTGTTGTTGTATGAGAACTCGACCAAGTGTAGGTGGCTCTCCCAAGATCCTCCAAAATCTAGGGTGCAAGCTCGCAACATATCTTCTAAAGACTGAATTGTTCTTTCTGATTGCCCGTCCGTCTGTGGATGGTAAGCCGTGCTAAATCTTAACTTGGTACCCAAGCTATGATGTAAGCTCTTCCAAAAATATGATATAAAACGGGTATCTCTGTCTGATACAATACTGACTGGGACCCCATGCTGCCTGACTATCTGCTGCATATACAATTCTGCCAACTTCTCCGTAGATTGTCCTACTCTAAAAGGAAGAAAGTGCGTCACCTTTGTAAGCCGATCTACTATCACCCAAATAGCATTTTTACCACTTGGTGATCTTGGTAAACCGGTCACAAAGTCCATTGTAATATGTTCCCACTTCCATTCCGGAATAGGAAGCGGTTGCAATAACCCAGCTGGCCTCTGCTGTTCTGCCTTCACTTGCTGACATACCAAGCAACGGGAAACAAATCTAGCTATCTCCCTCTTCATCCCATTCCACCAGAAGTACTGCTTGATATCTTGATACATCTTGGTCCCTCCAGGGTGAATAGAATACTGAGAGCTGTGAGCTTCTGCCATAACCGCCTGTCTGATATCTCTACTAGGCACACATAGACGTGACCCAAACCTAAGTGTACCATCTTCATGAATTCTCATCTCCTTCCTGAGTCCTGACTCACATTCTGCCCTAAGCTTCTGAATCCTTGGGTCCTGTGCCTGAGCTGCCTTGATCCTGTCTACTAAGTCGGATTGAACTTGCAGACTTGTTAGAACTCCTACATCACTAGGAAGTATAACTTCGATGCCCATCTCCTGAAGGTCTTCTAAGATATGCCTCTGTGTTGTCAACATAAATGCGCCGCCTCTCCTGCTAAGAGCATCTGCTACCACATTAGCCTTGCCTGGATGATACTGAAGCTCCACGTCATAGTCCTTGATCAACTCCAACCATCTCCTCTGCCTCATGTTTAGTTCCATCTGAGTAAAGATATACTTCAGACTTTTATGGTCCATGTACATATCCACTCGATCACCATATAAGTAATGCCTCCATAGCTTCAAAGCAAATACTACTGCCGCCAACTCCAAATCATGAGTTAGATAATTCTTCTCGTGGTCCTGAAGTTGCCTAGATGCATATGCTATCACCTTCCCATGCTGCATGAGGACACATCCAAGTCCTTTACCTGACGCATCACAATAAACGGTAAAACCTCCGGGTCCAACTGGCAATGTAAGAATAGGCGCTGATATCAACTTCTGCTTCAGATTCTCAAATAATGTCTGGCATTCTGCCGACCAGACGAATGGCACATCCTTCCGTGTCAAGCGGGTCATGGGTGCTGAAAGCCTTGCAAAGTCTGACACGAACCTTCTGTAATAACCCGCCAATCCCAAGAAACTCCGTACATCAGCTAAGGTCTTGGGTACTGGCCAACTCTCTACTACTTCTACCTTCTTGGGATCTACTGCTACTCCAGCTCCTGATATGATATGACCCAAAAATAAAATGTGATTCGTCCAGAACTCACACTTGCTGAGCTTGGCATACAACTGGTTCTCTCTCAGAACCTGTAACACTTTTCTGAGGTGGTCTTTATGCTCCTCTTCACTAGCAGAGTATACGAGAATGTCGTCAAGAAACACAACGACAAACTGATCTAAGTACGGCATAAAGATGCGATTCATCAAATCCATAAATATAGCTGGAGCATTGGTCAAACCAAACGACATTACTAAGAATTCATAATGCCCATACTTCGACCT
The DNA here is from genome assembly GCA_029216955.1 of Iris pallida. Lineage (NCBI taxonomy): Eukaryota > Viridiplantae > Streptophyta > Magnoliopsida > Asparagales > Iridaceae > Iris > Iris pallida. Next base: position 5,229,563 of record JANAVB010034418.1, on the reverse strand, counting down.
GAATGCTGTCTTGGGAATGTCCTCCTTCCGAACCCTCACTTGATGATACCCTGAACGAAGATCTATCTTGGAGAAAACTCTAGCTTTGCTCAACTGATCAAATAAGTCGTCGATCCTTGGTAGTGGATACTTGTTCTTTACTGTCGCCGCGTTAAGCTTCCTGTAATCGATGCACAATCTGGATGACCCATCCTTCTTCCCCACAAGTACCACTGGTGCTGCCCATGGTGACACGCTAGCTTTGATGAACTTCTTCTCCTTCAGTTCTTCTATGTGTTGATATACCTTAGCCTGCTCCGAGTCCGCCATTCTGTAAACTCGATCTGATATCGGTTTAGTTCCAGGTGCCAATTCTATGCTGAACTTAATATCTCTAACTGGTGGCAGACCTGGAAGTTCCTCAGGAAATACGTCTAGAAACTCTTCAACTACCTTCGGAACTTGAACTTCTTTCATTGTCGTTATTACTCCCTGCTCTTGCTGAGTTGCCTCTAATCTGACTAAGGTGAATCTCTTTATGCCTGGAATATCAAAAGATACACTCCCTCTACGACAATCTATTGTCGCATGACTGTCTTTCAGCCAGTCCATGTCTAAGATAACGTCGAAATTTCCAACAGGAAATTCTATCAACCGGGCGGGTAAGGAATGCCCACAAACTACAACGCTACATGCTAGAATAACTTGACTAACTCCTACGAGCCCATTACCAGTGAGTATATTCAACTTCCCTGGCAATGCCTCGAACTCCATTCCTAGTCGTGTCGCAAATCGTGCAGATATAAATGAATGGGATGCTCCCGAATCAAACAATGCTACTGCGGGATATGAGGCGACGAGAATGTTACCTGCCACAACATCTTTCGATGCCAATGCCTCTTCCAAGGACAGAGTGAATGCCTGCCCTCGACCTCCTTGCTGGTTCCCATGCTGCGGCCTAGCCTGGTACTGCCGCTGGCCCCTGCCCTGGTGATGCTGGGGTGGTCTATGCTGGTGTTGCTGCATCGGCGGTCCCTGCTGCTGAAACATTTGAGCCTGTGGCATTAACGGACGCTGGGCCAATGGTCTCACTGCCACTGCGGGTCCTCGATACTGCCGTGCCCCTGGTGCTGGCAGAGCAGAAAACTGTTGCACTGGTCCTCCTGACCTCGAATTCATAGGACATGTGGTAACCCGATGATCTGGATTTCCATATATCAAACACAGTCTGTTCAATGTCCGACACACATCTCTAGTGTGCCCTATCTTCCTGCAATAAGTGCAGCCCGCTGGGGGTTGCTGGTTCTTCCTCTGTTGCTGTTGCTGCTGCCTGGGTGGTGGTGCTGGCCCTCGCATTGCCACATCGTGAATGCGAATGCCAAGGGATGGTGATGTTGTTCGGGGCGCTGCTCCCCCTCCTCCTTCACTCTGACTGTGAGATCTCTTCTGACCTCCAGTCCTGGCCGCAATCCTCTGAACGGTTATCTCATGCCTTTGAGTTGCCGTCAATACTTTATCAAAAGTCTGGTAATTGTGCCCCTCTATCAATTACAAGAGCTCAAGGTGAAACCCTTGCTGGAACCTCATAGCTCTCTGGCTCTCTGTTGCTACCATCTCTGGGGCGAACCTACTCAATCTGCAGAACTCTGCTGCATAAGCATCTACAGTCTTGCCAGCCTGTCTGAGGTTGATAAACTTCTGTTGTAGCTCAAACTGCGCCATAACTCCATAGTACTTCGTCTTGAATCTTACAGTAAAATCGTCCCAAGCAACAGGACGTCTGATGCCTACTTCCTCTGATTCCCACCAATCACGTGCGAGATCCTGAAGTAACAATTTTACTTGATCCACACGTTCTTCTGCCGGCACCTTCGCTGCTGTCAGAATAGCCTCCATATCCTTAAGCCATGCATCTGCTGAAATGACATCTTTCATGCCCTCGAAACGGCGGGGATTGTACTTGCAAAACCTGGCGGACGCTCCTGAATCTGCCCTTGCCCCTCTTTCTAAAGCTGTCTGCAATCCTTGGTTGAGGAGCACATTCTGCTCTTGCAACTGAGCGTGCATGCGCTGCTGGGCTAACATCTGATGTTGCTGAGTAGCCATTATTCCTCTTATGATCTCCAAAAGGGCTGGTGTGTCCACTTGGGTAGGTGGAACTGTTGGTGGTGGTGGAACATCCGGATACTGCGATCCAGCTGCTGCTTCCACTATCACTTCTTCCTGGGCAGCCTCCTGAGACGAGACTGGCCCTTGTTGCTGACCAACAGGGTCAGGTTGTCCATGTTGCTCCTGCTGTTGTCCAGCTCTGACCGATGCGGACGAAGTGCCCCTAAGAAAAGGGACAAGAGAACAATCAAACAACCGGACATGAAGGATCAATGAAGTCAAAGGATACCGGAATGTCAAGCAAGGGTTAAGAATAATGAATCATGAGATCAAGGGGGAACACGTGTGATTGAGACATCCTATAAATCAAAACACCCCACAGTCTGAAATCAGACCTGCATGGGCCACCACTAAAACCTTATCACGCCCCAGAACCAAAATACTGGAGAGCGGGGGAATGACTCAGCCAGCTACGTATTACGGGTAGATGAATACCGTATAATACGATCAATGCTGTCTAAAAGACAAGGGGGTGCATACTACATGAAAGTCTCGCTATGGTTACTTCACATCTATTGTCTCAATCATTGAAACAAGAAGCAATAACAGAGAACATTTAAGAATAAGCAATAAGGCGTCCCAAACGCTTAGTCAAGATGTTCTTGAGATCTGGCTTTACAAAACATAGCCAGATGATATAGCAACATATACACAATTATTATCAGCTGCAGTTTGACTTAATTACAATTATGTAAAAGTAAGTACAAGACAATCCGACTAACATGTCGGTGCCAAGCGGCAAAATATAAAGTAATTAACAAAACGAGCGGGGAAGTAAGGAACCCACTCGAGTCCTCCTGCGATCATTCCTCTAGTATTGACCATCTTGGAGGTAGAGGTAAGCTGAGTCCTCGGGAACCGGCTCTAAATCTGGCCATGCAAAACCAGAGAGGTTAGACCTCTAATAGCAAGTACCGCAAGGAAGCACGATATGAGACATTAAACCAGTAAATAAGAGAATATAATAATAGATCTCTGCTTGCTACTGGGATTCACATAACATCACGACACTTCGAACCAACCTCCCAACCAAACAAGGACAGAAGTTGGCCCGTCATGTCCTAATGCTCTGATCATCTCAGTTAGGTAACAGAGTAGGTACAGTACACAAACAAATCAACTTAAACGGCCATCCAACTCCTACGACTTACTACTGTGAGCTCCAAGTTATCCTGGAATTATGTAATAAAGATTTCTCAGTTCTTACTATGGATAAGCAAGGCTAGTCGATCCAATCAATCAATTGTGCCAATCATGAATTAGACGAGTCCCAGCAGGACGCCCGTCATCAATATACAATATACAATAAATAGTATAACCAGATACCGTTCCATGCCCGTGTGGCAGGTTTGCAGTATCTGTGGGGACCAGCCGGCCTGTCGGGCACTACTAGTCCCAAGAGGGCTGCCATGTAAGAACTCGGAAATCCATTCTCTCCATGCAATCATTATTTTTATTTAACTTAATAGTCTCTACGTTGAGTGAAATACCATGCCGTGGATCATGGTCATTCGGAATGAGTACTTTCGTACGGGGTACGATATGTGCAACTCTACAACGATGCCCGTGCGGTTAGGTTGTAGGTCTTACATAGCGTAATGCAACAATCCAAACTAACCACGGAACAATCATGCCTTGACCATAAAGTACACATGCTTCTTTTATAGTAAAATAAATAATAAATTGAAGCCTGCATGTGTGCCTGTATGTCAATATTCGGGATCGGCCAATCGATTATAGTAGTTCATACTTAATATGAACGTGTCTTATTCCATTTAATTCAATAAGACGACTAGCCAGTCTCTTAGTTCCATCTAGGAACGCATGATCAATAATAAATCAAGATAACAATCAATGTTAACTAATGCCACATTCGGGAAATAAAAATTGGGGAATAAATAATGATTGGGAAATAAATAATCTCATGCGCTGTGGGAAATGATTAGGAAATAAATAATCTCATGCGCCTAGGGAATGATTGGGAAATAAATAATATCATGCGCTGTGGAAAAGGTTGGGAAATAAATAATATCATGCGCCTGAGGGAAATGATTGAGAAATAAATAATCTCATGCGCCTGAGGAATAAGATTGGGAAATAAATAATCTCATGCGCCTGAGGAATGAGATTGGAAAATAAATAATATCATGCGCCTGAGGAATGAGATTGGGAAATAAATAATATCATGCGCCCGTGGAATGAGATTGGGAAATAAATAATCTCATGCGCCTGAGGAATGAGTGGGAAATAAATAATATCATGCGCTGAGGAATATGATTGGGAAATAAATAATCCATGCGCTGAGGAATAAGATTGGGAAATAAATAATCTATGCGCTGAGGAATGAGATTGGGAAATAAATAATCTCATGCGCCTGAGGAATGAGATTGGGAAATAAATAATCTCATGCGCTGAGGAATGAGATTGGGAAATAAATTATATCATGCGCCTGAGGAATGAGATTAGGAAATAAACAATATCATGCGCCTAAGGAATGGGATTGGGAAATAAATAATCTCATGCGCCTGAGGAATGAGATTGGAAAATAAATAATCCATGCGCTGAGGAATAAGATTGGGAAATAAATAATCCATGCGCTGAGGAATGAGATTGGGAAAAAAATAATCTCATGCGCCTGAGGAATGAGATTGGGAAATAAATAATCTCATGCGCCTGAGGAATGAGATTGGAAAATAAATCTCAGCGTTGCCGGGACTTCATGGCGCATGGCCTCCCGGCGCATGGCCTCCCGGGCGCATGGGGTTCCCGGCGCATGGGGTTCATCGTCCCCAAACAGCAAGTTCAGCCATGAAAGTCCTAAAAACTTGCTATGGCCATAACTTCCTCATCCGAAGTCGAAAGCAAGCAAAACAAAAGCCAAAACTGAATGAAATTGAATTCTCTACAACATGGAACTATTAGTTTTCGGAAATAACCAAGTTTTAGAGATCAAAACCAAGAAAAACCGAAAATGTATCAAACTTAGATCTACAACAAATAAGCCATGGAAATTGATAATGCTAAGTACTAAAGAGACTTAGAATCAAATAGGGAAGATGATGGAACAATAAAAATAGAGATCCATCAAGAAGCAAGTTGGCACTTGCCTATCTCTTCTAGGTTGGTGGGAGAGTTATGAGGAAGAAGAAGAGTAATGGTGAAGTAATAAAGAGAGAGAAAGGAGATGGGCTTTAAATGGAAGGGGGTGGTGGTAGGTGGGGGTTTATTTCGGTTCATGATGAACCAACATAATTAAACCAATCTGAGCCGAACCCATAGCAAAGCTAAAGCAGAGTATAAAAGCAGAAAGTAAAGTGCAGAAATGAAATTGCAGGAAATTAATTAACATAAAATTAAAGGAATTTAAATAAAGAGCAATACATGTTAAATATAAAATATTTACATTTAAACAGTACATGCATTCTAAAAATACGTATTCTGGGAATGGGAAGTGACAAAGCGACAAGACCAGCTAGGGCATCGTCTTCATTATTTCGGAGTCTGGGGACGTGCTCGATGAAGAACCCCTCAAATGACGAGATGATATCGATCGCTATTTGGTGATAAGGGATCATGTCTTCGTGGCGGACTTCGTACGAACCCCGGATCTGATTGACGATTAGTTAGGAATCGCCGTATGCTTCAAGATATTCTACACCCAGTTCTCTTGTAAGTTGGAAGCCAATGACCAGAGCGTTATACTCGGCCACATTGTTAGAGCAGGGTTCTGTGAGGGAATAGGCACGGTTGATCACCAATCCGGAAGGAGAGACCAGCACTACCCCGACTCCGACGACTATATTGCCTTTAGGTCCGGTCCTTGAAGCACCGTCAAAGAACATTCGCCATATAGCCTCGTGAGAGGTTGTATGCGAGTCGACGACCTCGTCTGGAATCTTTTCGTATATTCTGGAGGATTCCGAGCCTGGGTGGGCTGCTAAAAAGTCCGCCAGGGCTTGACCTTTGACTGCCTTTTGTGGGACAAAGATCATATGATAAGGGGACATCAATATTGCCCATGTAGCGAGTCGAGAGCTAAGTGCCCCTGGTTTGGTCATGAGGACTCTGAGAGGGTTGACCCGTGAGATCACATGTATCGTTTGTCCGGTGACATAGTGTCGCATTTTCTGAATGGCGAATACTAAGGCGAGGCATTCCTTCTCTACAGCGGTGTATCGGTCCTCTGGCCCAACCATCATTCGGCTGAGATAGTATATGGCTTGTTCGTGGCCTGCATCGTTGTTTTGTGCCAACATGGCACCGAGGGAGTGTTCTATTGCTCGTACATAGAGCAGGAATAGTTTTCCAGGACTGGGGCTACCAAGACCGGAGGATTTGACAAATATTCTTTGTTGCTGTCGAAAGCACGCTGGCATTCCTCGTCCCATACGAATGAGACTCCTTTCTTCATGAGGTGCGTGAATGGTCGGTATCGCCCGAAGAGGTTGGAAATGAACCTTCTGATGTAAGCCAGCCTCCCTTGATGGCCTCTGAGTTCACAAAGATTTTTCGGGGGACCCATCTCCATGATTTCTTTTGTCTTCTCAGGGTCTACATGGATACCCTTTGCAGTAATAATGAAGCCTAAGAACTTCCTGCTGGATACGCCCAGAAAGGACTTCGTGGGGTTCATCTTCAAATTGTGCGTTCGCATTAGGTCGAATACCATCCTTAGATCCTGCAGATGGTCTCGCTTGCTACGGCTTTTAACGGCTATATCGTCAACGTAGCACTCCACCGTCTTGCGTAAGTGGTCTTTAAAGATGATGCTCATGGCTCTTTGATATGTGGTGCCAGCATTCTTTAAACCAAAAGGCATGACTGTGTAGCAGTACGTACCAATCGGTGTTAGGAATGATGTATGCTTTTCGTCGTCAGGAGACATTTTGATTTGGTTGTATCCCGAGAAGCCATCCATGAATGACATGCGTTCGAAGCCGCAAGTATTGTCGATCATGATGTCTGTGATAGGAAGGGAGAATTCATCTTTGGGGCACGCCTCGTTCAGGTTGCAGAAGTTAATGCAGATTCGAATCTTCCCATTCTTCTTGAGGACGGGTACTATATTGGCAACCCAATCGGGATGTTGCTCCTCACGAATGAAGCCGCTGGCTATCAGTTTGTTGACTTCGGCTTCGATCGTGTCCATGATGCCTGGACGGAAGCATCGCTGTTGTTGCTTGACCGGCTTCGCATCTGGTCGAATGTTGAGTTTGTGAAGAGCGATGTCAGGATTTAACCCTGGCATGTCTTCATAGCTCCAGGCAAACACATCAATGTATTCTCTGACAAGTTCTAACAACGACTCCCGTTCTTCGTCAGTTAGGCTTTTACTGATAAAAATCGGTTTTGAACAAGATTCGCTGCCGAGATCCACTTGTATGACCTCATCTTCAGTAGGAGGTTCTCTCAATTCGAACCGCTTTTCCCATTGTGCGTCCAATTGTTGGGCCCATGGCTCTAGCTCGAGGATTTGGGGGATGTCTTCGTCTTCCTCGTAAGCGTCGGCGAATGCCATGTTGACTGACATGACTTATCTGAATACATCTCCGATGCTGGTATCTGAGTCAGAAGTTGGTGATCCGGTTGAATGTGACTGCCGGTCGCATTCTTCATCTGAACTTTCAGGGGTCGTAGTAGGCGTTACATACCCTAACTGCATCGAGTTTTGTTATAGTAGTTCCGTGGTTTGCCCGCCGGGACTGGCGGCTTCAAAGGTAATCGTCGCCCAGTACCGTAGTTCAATCCTGGCGTCGTCTCTAGATCATACCTCTATTTTTGCATGAGATATTTGGATTGAGGGGTATAGAGATACAGAGGTAGTCTCCCGGCATCTGACCCGAGGTCGACTTCTTCTATGGTGAGGGGATGTGGGTTGTTCGTCCGGCCGAAGATGATCGGATGATCTTCTCCCTCGAATATTCGGTAAGCGTCTTCTACTGGAGTAAGCTGGATCGCGGTGTACACATTTATCACCTGTGTGTGTAGGTGAGCGCCTATACCGTGTTCCATAGCATACATTGTACATAGCTTATTGAGCTCGATGTAGTTCAAAGGTAACCATTTATTGATGAAGTAAGGTATCTTTTCTAGGGGGATTACATCATCAGCGGAGGGGATATTGGTGTGGGTAGCCATATACTTGGCTAGCTCCGGTTCCTCTTTGGCTATCCCCTGCATAAATGAAGACTGAGAGGACGACCTAGGAAGCTTGATTGTCGGTGGTTCAGTTAATGGAGTTGGACATGGTGTTGTTGGCAGACTAGCAACCCCCAGTTTGGTACTCGACGTGGGGCGAGGAGTGGTTGGTTCGCTAGAAGTGTCAGACCTTGTATCGAGGTGACGACCCTTCTTGGAAAGGCGTATCGTCAGCGGCTTGTTGGAGGGATTGAGCTTTCCTATTTGGGGTTGACTGATTCTCGGCAGTCTGATTGTCAGTGGCCCCGTTGTGGGTCTCGGCACTTGACCGGACCTTGGCAGCCGGATTATCATCTGCTCCTCTTGCGCCGAGAGGCTGATCGCGTCCTTCCGCAGAGTGGCGGTGAGGGGTACGGACTTGCCCGGTTTGCGAGCTTGGAGGTGGATCGTCAGGGGTCCTTCGAATCCCGTAGCCGTTTCGGTACTAGCTTGTTTATTTCCTTCATCAAGGTGCCTCTTCGACTTTTCGTATAAGCAGGAGTCCGAGTAGTAAGATTCGACCCCTTTGAAGGGATCGATATCAGCAAATTCTGTCTTCACGAAGCCGTGTTTATTGACGTATTTGAAGGACTGGTATAGCGTGGAAGGCACGATCATATAATCGTGTATCCATGGGCACCCCAAGAGGATATTGTAAGAAGTGTCTGCATCTATGACGTAGCAGGTGACTTCGGATTGGATGTCACCAATTTGACACTTTAGACGAATCTTCCCAATAGGGTAGCACCTGTCCGAATTGAAACCGCGGATGGCGGTGCTTGTAGGTGTCAGGCGATGCATTCGGATGCGGAGATGATGTAGCAGACCCTTCGAGATGATGCTTATGGAAGAGCCAGGATCAATGTGCATCCGATCCACCTTCACGTCGTCGATGTATCCTGTGTAGTATAGCGGGAGATCATGTAGGTTGGTTTTGATGAGCATGTCCTGCGGAGTGAAGACGATGTTGGGCATTGCTCCCGTGCAGGCGCTGTCTTGGAGATCCACAGGTGAGTCCTCCCCGGTGAGGTTGGATTGAGCCAGATAAGCATCGGCATTTTAGATTGCTTCGCTCAATGCAATACGAACGTCCTTGGAGAGCCTTAGGAGTTCGTACAGTGACAATTTGGCCAGAGTGTTAGCCAATTGTGCTAAGATGTCAAAGTTATAGGGCCTCTCTAGTCCTTGGGCTGCGTCCTTTCGGAGAGATTTGTCGAAGCGAGTCTCCTTCGGCCTAGGCTTGTCGGTCGTCGAAGGCTGAGCCGGTCCCGGAGCATCAGTTGTAGTAGGTTGATGATTTTCAGCTGGGCTATCAACCATAGGTTGGGATTGCGCTCCGGACCGCGTGACGACGGCTGTAGCTTCCTCGTTGTCTGCTGAGATTGTGTGGCAGGTCCTGATTTTTCCACTCTTTTTGTTAGTGGGAGATGGTGTGGGCCGAGTTACTTCTGACACCAAGTCTGGATGGACCCAAATGATCTTCCCTCGTGAGTTAGTGAGAGGTATCAAACCAGCAGCCTGTTCCCGGGGAGATAGAAGATTGGTAATCTCCATCGTTGCCAGAGGGACGGGGATTACCCCGTCTTGAGTCTCTGTCGGAGGGAAGCTGCCGAATTGTACGGACACCATATTGGCTGCTACAGTTACCTCTTCGAAGTCGATGGCCAGAGCATTCGAATCGATGAGGCTTTGGATGTACCGTTTTAGTTGGTAGCAGTCTTGTGTAGCGTGGTGTACATAACGGTGGTAATGACAGAACTTTGGGTTCTCCAGATCAGCCGGCCGAGGCTCCCGTCTTGGTGGAGGAAGCTGAATTCTACCTCCTTGTATGAGCATGTCCAAGATAGGCTTGACATGGCCGTCTTCGAAAGAGTAAGTGATCTGAGGCCATTGTTTGTCTGCTGGTTGTGACTCGGGCTTCTGGGCCGTGTCGGCCACCATAGCCTGCTTTCCCTTGCTGTCCCGATTGTTGGAAGGGTTACCTCCATTATCGTTATTGGAGCGCTTGCCCTTGTTTTCTCCTTCTGAGATGTAGAATCCCAGTTGGCGAGCCTTCTTCAGTCGTTCTTCAGCGCTTGTGGCGCTGATGATGAACGCCTTCCAATCTTTGAATTAACTTTCGCCCATCCAGAGACTGATCGTTGGAAGCAGTCTCTTTTGGCAAATTTCAATCAAAGAGGAATCTGGATTTCCGGAAGGCAGCTTCATGGCGGTCTAGCGGAACCGCTCGATGTAGTTCCTTGTCAACTCCTTCTCCCCTTGGACGATATCCATGAGAGTGGACATAGTGACGTCTTGTCCTACTTCGTAGAATCGTTCCAAGAACAGGCACTTGAAGCCGGCGAAGGAGTGGATGCAGTTGTCCGGTAGATTGCGGTACCAATCGAAGGCGACTCCTTCCAACGCCCCAATGAATAACCGTGTGAGGATAGCATCATCATGGGGCAGATGGTCGGTGGTGACCTCGAAGTAAGTAATGTACCGACTTGCTGAGGCCTTGCCATCATATGGGTTGATATTGAACGGCTTATATTTTGGCGAGAATGGAACATCCCTCCATTCAGCAGGGTATGGTTGCCGTATTCTGAGATCTTGAGCGTTTTCTCGGGCATAGAACATGGCTCGGAGCTCCTGGACCTCTCTCCTTACTTCTCGGGTCTCGTCTGTAGCGGTAGGGGCTGTTACTTCGGAAGAATTATTGCCCGGGTTTGGTGCCGCTGAGTTCGAATCCACATTGACCGCAGGGCCCGTACTTGTTTGACCGGGCGTTCCTCCTTGTAGAGTTGGCAGGGCCGCTTTAATCTCGTCCACAGACTTGACCAAAGCAAGTAATATGGCTTCGAGATTGTCGATGCGCTGGCGATCATTGGAACCACCTTGATTGCTGTCCGTCATGAACATCGTTCTTACGTGAGGAGTGATGGAAGAAACGGTGGAGGATGTGCCCTCCGAGTCGTACCCGTGTACCGAGAAGTCATCGGGGTATGTGGGAATATTGTCATCTGGTTCGGACTCGGAGGGAGCAGTACCCCCAGCCTCAGAGTTTACTTCGTCTTGAGAGTTATGGATGTCCTCGAGGACATCGGCGTCTGTTGCCCCTGATGGAAGAGTTGTTTGTCTGGACTCGGTTCTTTGAAACATCGGATTGTTACGAATGTTCGGGGGAGTGCTACCCCCAGTTCCCTCAACCCGCAGCGATGTAGATGATGAATTTCCCATTGCGGTAGATTTCGTCTTTGAACGGGTGTGTTGGAATACACCAGTAGAGGACAACCGTTTAGACGGTAGTTTCTTAGTTGTGGTGGTTGATATCTTGGGACTGGAGATGCTTGTCTTTTTCCCTCTCCCTTCGGCGGGGACCTTCTGAGCAGAATTGCAGGAGACAACAGAAGGTGCCTCATCTTCTGAGTTCGGGTGCTGTAGCCTTTGGAAGACGGACGGCCGATCTTCCGTCACTGCCGCGTTGTTGCAGCAGCAATTGACGATGATTTGGGTACAGCGATGTCCAAGCGAGGACTCTTTGCACTCCGACACTCCTTCTCTTTCCTTGCGTTTATGGAGGATCGCCTCCTGCAGGTCAGAGGAACCACTCTGTCTGTTTGCCGTCGGGGGCTGGACTCGAGCGGTTGTATACAACTTCCCATCCGAGGCCCATGTGATAGTCAACGGGACGCCCCGATAGTCAGAGGTTGGGATAGCTGACTGGGCCCGATGTGCCCGTGCTGCCCTAGACTTCCTCCTTTTAGCACTTGTGGGTGCGTAATAGGAGGAGTCCAAGTTGGGTACCACAAAGTCTGGCTTATCATCCAGAGAATCATCAGGGTCAGGACCACATGAGAGACGGTCGAAGACTGATCGAGAGAAGCGTGAAACGGACGCTATGCGGCTAGAGTTGGGTACCGTGCAGGCTATCTGCATGCGGTTGTCTTCTGCCGTCGGACAAATTATTTTTGTGCGGCTAGGAGTCACGACCGTACAGGCTGGCCACATACGGTTGGCAATTGTGGCCGCATGGGTTTTCTGCAAGCGATTGACTCCCACAGCCGCATGAGTTTCATTCGTATGGTTGGCAACTGTAGCCGCATAAGCTATGCGGCTGACAGATATAGCCGCATGAGTTTTCTTCATGCGGGTGGAGGATGTAGCCGCATGAGCTTTCTCCCTGCGGCTGAAGGATGTAGCCGCATGAGCTTTCTCCCTGCGGCTGATAACCTTATGCGGCTCGGATCTCATAGAGTTCCTCTTTGCCCCTGCAAGTCCAGCATCATAGTATTTTCTTCTGCCGGACTTGGGGACAGCAGAGTTGTCTACGATCTGAAGTGGGGCCGCAGGGGAATCTTGCTCGCCGTCTTGAACAACAGAGGGTGTCTCTGTAAGAGCTTCAGCAGGAACGAAGGATCGGGGTCTCCACTCCTTACGGACCTTCTTTGTGCGGGCTCACTTCTGGACCGGGCCAGTACTTTTGTGGGAGAGCATCTCTTCGAACGCCTGTTGGTCGAACCGGGCGACCATCTTTTGTTGAGTGGAGCCAAGCTTGGCTGCATCCGATTGCATCACCAACTCCTCAGCCGTGGAGAAGTTAGTCCCCAGCAGAGTCGTCATCGTATTTGCCATGAAATATAAAAGAACAGAACAATTATCGGAGGACCAAACTTTTACTTCACGTTACAAACTCGCTTGTACAAAGAAAGCCTAGGGATGAAAACCTAGGTACAGCAGTCTAAGTACAATTGTTTATTTTAGATTCTGGGGGATGACGATAGAGGCTCGGGAAGGCGACGGCAGCCCAGCCTTACTCCTTGGACGATCGGTATGCAGTCTTGGCTCCTTGTGAAAAGATGGTTGGCGTTGACGAAGAAATGCTCTTCTTGCTCCTCTGTTGCTCTTCTGGCTTCTCTCTCTCTCTGTGTATTCTTGTCTCTGACTATTGGGGAGTCTCTCTGTATATACTTTTTTTTGCTCTCTAAAATTATATATATCACAAGGGAATGGCACCTTGCTATTTATAATAGTGGGATGTATTCATTAGGGTTGCCAATAATTAATTTTTGGAGATGGCGGCGGCTTGGGGATTGGTCAATCTAGGCCATTCATCTTGATTATGATAAATCTGGGCCATTAGGTGTAGATTACACCAAATCCCATGAGCAATTAATGCTGATTGGAACAAATCTTCCTTATACTGATCTTCTGATATCTGCAAATAAATTAGATCTATTCTTCTGCCACGTATCCCAGATTTATTGGGATTTGACCCAATCTTTAATGGCAGCCAATCTGATAAATTAATCGGCTTAGGACACGTATCCTAGGAGCTGCTGGGGGGATCTGGACCGCATGACTAGTGAGCCGCATATGAATGTGAGCCGCATATAGTTAAGCCCACGTGTCAGGGCTGCGTGCGCAGTGCCCCTCACTTGAGTCCTCTAACCACAGAGGAGTAATCCTTGTGGGCCGCATAGGTATATATTCGCCTGGGCCGCATGGACATGATCCTCTTGAACCGCATGAGAAGTCTTCGCTCGAGCCGTATGAGGCTTTCATGGCCTGAGCCGCATAGGATGGATTCACTCTGAGCCGCATGGGAAGTCCTTTGCTCGAGCCGCATGAGGCTTCTATGGCCTGAGCCGCATAGGATTTATTTTGAGCCATATAAGAAGTGAGCTGCATACGAACGCCCACGTGGCAAGGCCACGTGGCATTTTTGTGGCTCTCAGGGGATTTGTGTCAGATATTTCTTTCCTCTTCCCTAGAGATTCATCATTATGACTGAGTCATAATTACCTGCCTTTGTGTCAGGGCTGTCAACTTTTCAGAGGGGTCAGCCGTCATAGCAATTAATGCAGCATGGGTCGGAGGGAAACACTATTAGGCCACGTGTCCTCTGAGCCGCATGGAATGCCTTGGGCCGCATAGCTCCTTATGCCGCATGATTCCCTGAGCCGTATGAGTTCTCTGAGCCGTATGGGTCTTTCCTGGCCGCATGAATCATTTCTTTTAGTATTTTCCATGCTTCTACAAGGTCACCACATGGCTTATCAGCACGAAAAAGCTACTGAGGGCATCCCTGTTGCCAATAAATGATTGGATGACAGTAGTAGACTTGCTCTTAGAATACAATGCCCATCATTGGTGGGAAGCCAAAGAAAGATGCTTGGGCGCCAATCAGACTTGGGAAGAGTTCTACAAACTCTTCAATGAGAGGTTCTTTCCTATATATGTACGCGATGTCCTCTATGATAAGTTCCTTCATCTTAAGCAAAGAAATATTACTGTAGACGAATACGATGCAAAATTCAGTGGAATGAGCAGATTCGATGAGACACTAATTCCTACTGAGCAAGAAAGGGCTAAAAGATTTTACCAAAGATTGATTCCAGAGCTTAAGAAGCATACTACAGTGCAGTCCAAAGTTTCTTATACTGCAGTGTTTGAAGAAGCTATAAGCCAAGAACTCCTTGACAACAAAGTACAAAAGGCTCAGAGATGCCATATTCTAGCAACTGGGCCAATTAACCTTATCCATGGTGGACCAATCAGACATTGTATGACACAACAACCACCAAGAGCATCACCCTATCTAATTGATGAGCTTCATACATGTCACTTCTATCATAGGAAAGGTCATGTCATGAAGGTTTGTGGTCACAGATTAGGACAATGCATGATTTGTGGCTCCAATCATCACAAAGCCTGAGACTGTACAGAACAACTAAAGGTAGCACAACAGCGGAGGCAAGGACCCGTAGCACCAGGAAGAATAGCAGAGCCCAGTCAACTATCACATAGAGGTTATCCTAGAGCATCACACTTAGCTGACCAATCTATACAAGTTAGGCAGGATGTATAGGAGACAAGTAAAAAAATACATGGGCAAATATTTAGCATGGCTGTTATAGGCACCCATCCTGAGGTTGGAGATTTAACAGGTATTTTTCTAGTTACTCCGTTTACTTGTTTTAGACATGGCTTAGCATTAGAACAACACATTCATTAGCTTGGTTAACATGCATAGCATAATACTTATCGTAGTATAAATTACTAGTTACCAGCGGCAATACATATGTAGTACCTTCGACACTATTAGAAATCTATTAAATATAGTCTAGCAATCTTATTACAGAGATTTATGACTTAGTAGTTAGAGATCCTTGCATATTGTACCTTATAATTTCTTACACCATATCAGTAATCGTCTTGTGCTATAGAAGAGTAAATCATCCAACACCCTCGGTACGTGTGTCATCATGACATCCCTCACCAACGAGGAAACGTAAAGATGACATGGGTAATCGTTTCACTATTGTCCGAAATTCGAAGAATAATCTTTGACTTGACACGGTTCCTCCAACCGAGCAAATAACCCAGTAGTTCACAACATCCACTTCTATCCACAACACTATGGATACTCCTACTGTGACTTTAAAATTTGGAGCACAACATTAGTCTTTTTCTTCCAACAAATTTCATATGCGAGACCTAGACGATCCCACCTTCATCTAGGCATATTATCTGCCGCATGAGCACGTCACATTGTACACTATTTTTATGATGTGACTTTCGAGTCAAAAAGGCTAATTATAACCCTTACCGTAATACCAGTGTACTTTTCAACTTCAATTAGAGATCCAGCCTCGACTCAATTCTTCCAACCTAGTATATGGTGGTGATCTTTTCGAAGCACACTATGCACATGCCACTAGCGTGCCACTCAATCGAGGCCCCATGTGCTACTTATACTCAAAAGTCACAGAAGGCATATTTTTTGGCTTAAGGAACCTAGTAACCATCTGACTGACAATTAGCTCAACCACATGAGTTGAAACTTATTCTAGGCCAACCACATTTAGTAGGAAAGGTTTAGACTGATTTTAGGGATCTTGTCCAGCACATATAGTTTATAATCTAAGATGTGAATTAATCATAATTGGTTCCAATAGAACTAATAAAACATTGGTTTAAATTTTTTAACCCTATTCGTATCACTTGTTAACTCTATCATGATTTTAATATTAGGAGCATAATACTAGCCATTTTCTTTCCGACCAGTTTCACCCCCATGAAATACTCAAGCCACTCTATACACATGATATACATGTCCTACACAAATGCACACCTTGTGCTCCCTTTCGATTACACTATAGGTATGACCCATTTTTCCTTAGAACAAACCAAGGAGGCCTATTTTCATTCCATTTTAACCATACAATTTTGACGCGTTCCCTCAAACGACTACATACCCATGATCCATGCAAGGCTAAGACTACCATATCTTGTATAATACGGGGTCTGTTTGGATTCCATCTATGACCTCCTCCTCCATCTCTTTAAAAACCGATTTATGATTTGGAAGGACTTACCCTCCTTTCGTATTAAATCTCATTATATTATTATTTGTTATAGTAAGTTTTGTTTTAATTTTGAGGACGAAATTTCTATAAGTTGGGTATGATGTAAACCCCTATATTTTCTAAATTTTTACTATATTTATTTTATGATATTTTATGGCCCATTTATTTTATTTATTAATTGATGGTTATTAATGGTATTAACTTTTTATGCTTAAATACTAATTTGTAGTTGTTAGCATAAATGTTAAAGCTTAATTGCACAAATTATTTTATCAAATTATTGACAAAAAAATTCCTTTAGGATTGGAAGATATTTTTTTTCTAAAGGAAAATTTTGTTTCCATTTTTCACAAACATATATACATATACGTACATGTATCTGAAGATATATACGTATATGTTGAGAATAATTATATCCCCCTTATAAGTATTTATTTTATTTGGATTTTAGGAAGCCTTTTAGAATTCTTAACTGTGCATATATGATTTTTGGTATGCTTATATATATAAGAAGCTATATATGTACTTACATATATATGAAGCTATATATATTTATATATATATATATATATATATATATATATATATATATATATATAAATAAATAAATAAATATATATATATATATATATATATATATATATATATATATATATATATAATTTTAAATAATATTTTTAAAACCAAAATCTCGCGAGTTATGAATAACTCGCGAGATGAACATCTCACTAGAATCTGACCCCTGATGAGAACAAGCATGGCTGATAGAGGAATTTAAATTCCTCCAAATTTCTTCTAATTTTGAACCAATCTTTTCGAGATCTAACCTTCTCTAAATCTCTCATAGATTACATAAGATCTGATTAAAAATCGAGATTTAATTCGATTGAAAATCGAATTTAAGTAAAATCCCGTAGCTGGTGTCATTGTAATTAAGTAGAGAAATTTTCCCTCGTCACCAACAAACCGTGCGACCTCGGGACCTTCACAAACTCCCTACGCTCCTTTCTGGCCGCACGTGCCGCCTGCATCCATCGTGGAGGCACCGAAGTACCGTCAGGACTGACATCAGTACAGAACAGAGCAGCCTGTTTTGCTAGAGGTCGACAGCAAGGTACCCTTCTTGCAAACTAAGTTTCTCTGGTTTTACACGATCAATTCCTGATATATCAAATTCAGCACATAGACTAATTTACCCTCTTAAAATCCTTTCAACTAGTTTTAAGTAAAATGCATCAAATTTCATAGGAAATCACTTTGAAAAGCACGAAAATATTTACTTTCTGAACCTTAGAACAGAACCAATATCGAGTCCAACCCCGATTTGGAAGGGCAATCATGGGCAGATTATGTGGAGTTTTCAAATTTTACTTGAACATGATTATAGAAAACCTAACCAAGTTTAAAACTGCAACACCCAGTTTTCTGAAATTGGGATATTTTTGAAAATTTATTATTTTTATTATTTATTAATGGTATTTTAGTCATGATATGAATTATGGTGATTTCTAGTGTAATTAAAACCATTTCCTAAGTCATGACTTATGACTTTACTAGTATAACCCTAGTGTAAACCCTAGAGATTTCATAACCTAGAGACTAACCATGATCATGTGAGCCTAGCCATAGGTTTAGAACATCAAATTAGGGCTTTTTAGCCTAAAGGGTATTTTGGTAATTTTCTAGGATTTATTTGGAATTATTTGTATTTATGTGTTTTTATTATTGTTTAATTATTATTAAGTGTCATGAGAGCCCCTAACCAAGTTTAGCCTAATCAAGAGATTAGTTACTAACCTAGAATACTAAGGGGATAGATATTTACATTGGTTAAAGTAGGGAAAATATCTTGATATTTACCTTAGTAGATATTTTCCACAAAACCCTCAAAGTATCCATGCTTTTGGCACCAAAGTCCTTCCCTTAGCTTGGAAGAAACCCAAGGACACCCCCCTTGCCATGGCCGGCCAAGGGCACCCCCTAGCCCTACACCTTCCTATATAATCCCCTCAAATTCATTCATGATCATTTTGCATGAATTAAAACCTAGAAAAATTCCTTTTTCATCAAACCTTGATAACTTGATCATTTTTGATCCAAATTACCTCTAGTTTCTTGCATTGGACTCCCCTACACTAGAGGATACTAGTTAGGGCCTGTTATCAAGGATTTGTGGAGCTTTGGGCATCACCAAGAGAAGAGGAACACCCCCCTACTTTGGTGTTTTCTTGAGTTTTCACTAAATAGGTAAATACCCTCAAACCTTGTTAATATTATGTTTTCTCTTCATAGTTGCATGCATCTAGGTACCATGGAACTGTAGATCAAGTTTGGTGAAATTTAGGGTTGGTTTGGTGTCCGTATCGGACACGTATCCTAGGCTATTAAACCTTGTTTGATGAAATGCCTGTGTGAATAAAATGTTTTTAATTTCAAAAACTAATTGAAAGGAAAATTAGGTCTTGTATTGCAGATCAGGAATCCTGAGGACTGAGTCGAAGATTTGGTGTCCTCGTGTCCAAATCAGACACGCACATACACGTGCAGACACGGTAGCAGTGCCCTGCTGCCACGCGTGTAGTGCTCACTGCACAGGCCGTTAGAAATCACCAAATTTGGTGTAGGACTCGGGGCAGTGACTGACAAGTCACTCCCCAAGTTTCAAGACTCCTAGTGTCGTGTCGGATACAAAATTTGGCACGCACTGATTTTGAACTGTACTGTGCGCACGAATTTTTCCCTACTGATACGCGCTTCGCGCGTGGACACGCGACTTCGTGGATACGACTCAAGCACCTAGACACCTACCCTGACACCCCACCTAGCTACTGACATGAACACGACACTTTTGGTTGGACACACGAGTCCCTAGACTGAGTTGCATACGTGCACGACGCTGCGTGTGTGTGTGTGTCAGTATTTTACCCGATTGGGTTTTGTGAGTCGTGGATACGTCAAATTGTATCGTGGTGCCGTGTCAGGCACCTAGGACACTAGAGGACACTAGGGGCTAGTGTTACCAACCCTTAGGTTCGAGCCTTAGCTCGGTTTGGGTCGTGAATTTGGGTTTACCCATTTTTCTGTGCATAGTGCACATTTCCAGAGTTTGGGATATTTTTCCCAGTTTTCAGAAATGAATTTCGATTTGATTTTTGTTATGTTTTATACATGTATTTATATATTTCAGTGTTGTATACATATGTATATGTATATATGTGTGTGTATGTGAGATTTGAGGGTGTATACATGTGTGTATATGTGTATATACATATATATATATATATATATAGGTGTGTGTAAAAAAAAATATATATATATATAGCTGTGTGTGTGTTATTGTGTGTGTGTGTGGGTCTGGTTCCAGTCCAGGGAACTGGAACACCCCCCCCACTGTTCAGTTCTCTCTCTCCTTTTCTCTCTCTCTCTCACCCTAATTCACTCTCTCTCATTCCTTCTCTCTCTATATATATGTCTTACATATATGTTTTGTATATATATATATATATATATGTACATATATTCATTTTTTTTTTTTTTGTATATATATGAATATATGTACATATATTCATATATATATATATATATATATATATATATATATATATATATATATATATATATATATATATATATATATATATATATATATATATATGGTATTAGCTTATATATTGTGTCATTATATATATATGTGAGAGTGATTTGGGATTATATATAGGGTATACATATATTGATATATATATGTAGTAGATAGACTTTTGTATATCTATATATATAGATATGTATATATAAATGACTTTCTAGATATAGGTTTATATGGAAACCTATGACACATAGCCTATCGGCCTAAGTAGTATATTGTATATATATATATATATATATATATATATATATATATATATATATATATATATATATGTAAGTCATATATATATATATTGTATAAGGTAGATACCTATATGGTATTAGCCAATGGAACCTAGTTACTAGCCTATGGCCTATGGCCAATGAGTTAGGATAGACCATTAGGCCTATTAGACATAGTTTAACTACCAAGTTGACCCTTGTTGACCATTGTTGACCAAAGTCAACTATAGGTCAACATTAACCTAGAAATGGCATGGATGAACATAGAGGGACTAGTTGACTAAAGTTTGACTAAACCCTAACTAGGTGATTAGGTTAACCATATGGGTTATATAGATAGCCCTATGTAGATTAAGATATGTATGGGGTTAAATGGAATACTTAAGAGTTGTGTCATGATTTGTGTTAGCCTTAGAAATTGACTAGAAGTTGACCATTAGTCAAGATTGACCGAATTACCTTGTTGACTAGTCCTTGTTTGACCAAAACCTTAGTTAGTCTAAGTTTGACCTAGACTTGACCTAGATTGATCATGTTGACTAGTATTTGACTAGTCTGACCACTGTTGACCAAAACCCTTGATAATTTGACTAGCTTGACTAGAATGTTGACCAAGAGTTGACTTTAACCTAGATTTAACTAACCTTGACTTGTTTGACCTTGTTTGACTTTATTTTACTTAGTTTGATTTACTATGACCTAGTATGACTTCCTGTGACCTAGTTTGACTATTAGAGTTGACCAAGAGTTGACTTTTGCCCAGATTGACCTAGAATCATGTAGTATGCATTGTATACTTTATTTTTACCACTATGGATACATTATGACTTGTATTGCTCTGATTAGGAGCCATACACCTCTCCTCAGGCAGTATATCATCTTCAGACATTTTAGTTATCACGCGAGTACATTCTCTGACCGTTTCATACTTGCCAGAATTTATATTCTTGCTCTAGATTACTTTACTTGATACTGACACGATTGTTATCACGGATTGGTACTATATGGATCTTTTCATGAGATGTTATCCCCCTCGGGAGCATCAGATACGGCATGTTTGTGCTTCACGAATCATCATGTATCTCTATGCTTTCATAGATTCACGAATCGCTTGTGACGTATGTACTCTCATGTTCACAAAGCCTCTCATGAATCTTCCATTTATGGGCTTATCACGAATCTTAACATAACTTGAATGGATCCTTGTGTATTGATTGGGGATGGGGGAGTGGAAATAGTCATGTGGATATTACCCCAGTAGTTGTAGTCATGAATCACTCTTAGCTGTAGTAATAAATCTTCTATGCCATTCACATGTCTATATTTTACTCTGACTCACTAGTCACTGCTAGTTCTCTCTATAGTAGATATTTTATTATAGTTATCTCTTTTACTACATGTATCTCCCTTCAGCATTTCCTGTATTTTACTCTATTGCATGCTTTATATTTCCTATCATACTATGCACTGCGTGAGATGTATTGTGCTCGTTCCTGTCCTGACTGGACCTATTGAAAATATTACAGAGGATGAGGATGAGGCCCTGGTGTCTACCTATTATGGAGCAGGACTAGATGATACTTATGTTGTGGACCCTCAGCAGGATCCACCTGCAGCTGAGGATGTTGCCCCAGTAATCTAGGCTAGTTTAGCTAGACAGTCTTTTCTATATTATTATTTTTGTCTCACATCTGAGTTGTATTTTGAGATGTTGAGATATATAGACTCTTAGACTTATTTGTATTATGAGTTGACATTCTGGATGTTATGTTATCATAGACACTTAGACCTATTTCATCTTTTGTACTATTCTCTTTGAGTTACTGTCTATCTATCTATCTTTTATTCTTCTACCTAGATGTGATTGAGATTGTATTCTGTTATGTCACCTCTATTCGGAGAGTAAATACTGTACAGGTACCTTTATATTGATAGATGATTGACCTAGGACAGCGTTCTACCGCCGATACTGCGGCGTAGGCTGGACGTACCCACTTCTCGTGCCCTTACTCTAGGGTGCGGGTCGTGACATGTTTTTAATGGTGGCCCATGCAGGTCCTATTTATGTAGTGGTATTCAAACTAGAGTATCACTACAGCCTGTGATAGGATTTGAGGAATAGGCATAGAGAGAGTGGATACTCAATCACAATTAGGAAATTTCTATAGATTTGAATCTACTGACTTTTGTTCAAATCTGTATAATCTATTTCATATTGTCCTTCTTGATACTATCATCCTTGTACCGTTATTGACTTCCTTGTTGATCTATCTTCAGGATGGTGGAGACACGATTACAACGACTCGGTCCAGGTGACACCACTGAGAGGTCTGCCACCTCTCGTCCAGTTCACCAGGACCCGGGGACCACAGCTCCCCTTACTCCAGCTCATGTGGGAGCTTCTGCCACATTTGGGGGTGCACCTCTACTTATTCGGGGGACCATCCCAGCTACCCCAGACATGCCTCCCCCGCAGTTTTGTCAGCAACAGTTTCAGCAGCACCAGCAGCAGTTCCAGCCGCCGATGCCATCTGGATTAGTGGATGCTACACAGATGTTTTCATACTTCCAGTATTTCCTAGAGATGCAGCAGGCCCAGAAGCAGCGTCATACGACGGAGTTTACCAGGGGCATAGATGAGGTCCATCAGCTGGCTAGAGCGACGGTGGAGAGGTTGGCTGTCCAGCCACAGGGAGGATTAGGACAGCCACGACAGCAGAGGATTTTGGGCATTCAGGACTTCACGAAGATGAACCCCAGGGACTTCTTGGGGATAGAGGGGATTCTTTATGCTGATGACTGGATTGAGCAGATTGAGGAGATTTTTCGACTGGCGGAGATACCAGCCGAACTACAGATAGAGGCAGCAGCCAGCCAGATACGGGATCTTGCCCGTACCTGGTACCAGACGGACCCGAGAGTAGGCACTCCAGGGCAGACATGGGGAGCTTTCAAGGAGCTCTTCAAGGGGAAGTTTTTCTCGGATCAGGCAGTCGGTGCTTTGGAGACCCAGTTCGAGAACCTGGTTCAGGAGAACCAGACTGTAGAGGAGTATTCCGGTAAGTTTTGCCGGTTGAGCAGATTTGTAGAGGGCCTTAGCGAGACAGCGAAGGCGAGGAGGTTCAGGAAGGGTTTGGTCAAGGAAGTCAAGTCCTTGACCAAGAGTGACAGGAATGCCACTTTTGAGGAGATTCTGGCAGGAGCGATGGCAGCTGAAGATGATCTTGAGCTGAAGCTCAAGAGGGGCCGTGATACACAGGGAGCCGGCAGCAGTGGAGGTCAGGCCAAGAGGCCTCACTATCAGCATCAGCAGAGGCAGCCACAGCAGTATCAGCAGCCGAGACAGCAGCAGCAGGCCCCGAGATAGCAAACTACCAGTTGTCCCTATTGTAAGAAATCGGGACATGGATGGGGAGAGTGCAGGAAGAGGTTGGGCTGGTGCCTACTATGTGGGGCAGTGGACCACCAGCTGAGGGAGTGTTCCCAGTACATAGGCAGAGTAGCACAAGGAGCAGCACCAGGAGTAGGAGCCAAGGCTCCGGTAGGTCAGCAGAGGGGACCGTTACAGCCACAGCAGCAGAGATTTATGCAGTTTCAGCAACAGGATGGAAGAGGCCAGCAGGGGCGAGCTTACGCTATGACAGTTGAGGATGACCAGGCAGTTGGCGATGTGCTTGCAGGTTCTGTTCTTCTAAATTCCATTCCCACCTTGTTTCATTATATCTATCTTCAAATCCAATTCCATCTGCTCCTACCTGTTTCTTTATTAGTGATCAGTTTTGACCTGGTAGTTCCTTTGATTTTGTCGATTGTTTGTTGTTTCTTCATCTCTTACTTAGGAGTAGGAGTAGGAGTAGTTTAGCTGTTAATATAATTCTTGACTAACTTCTTTTGTCAAGAATTTTCCTCTTAAATAAATTAATGTATGTGTTATGCCTTTTGACTTAGAATTGATAGAGTAGCTCTGACCATAGAATGGTAATCCTTTTAGCCCTGTGATTTATTGTTTCCTTATCTTCCCAGTCTATACCCATGACCAGGACTGTCCCACTTAACCTGCCCCTTATAATACTACTCATCACGATTTTTGGTTCAATTTAGGCCATAGACCTTTTCCACTCTAAATTATGATCATCGTAGGCACATTACCGTGACTTTTAAATTAGGAGCCCAAGACTAGTTGTTTTCTTAAAACTGACTTCACATACATGACCCAGACATGATACTCTACACCCATGACCTTAGTGTCCCACTCAGGCATACCATCGTGTGCTTCATTTGCTTAGTACAATTTTTCTGACCCGAAGCTCCATCCTGATTTACCCCATGGAGTTACTTTTGATTTCGATTTGGATTAAGGACACCTTATGACCTAAAACTGCCAACAAATTTTTGGACATGACCCAGTATAGGTCTACTACCCATATTTTGCTTGTTGACCTTGTATGTTGCTAGGTAGTAGCTTCGACCCTGATTGTTGGAGGATTGACCTAGGAGGAGTACGACCATCTAAATTTCGAGGACGAAATTATTTTAAGGTGGGTAAACTTGTAACACCCAGTTTTCTAAAATTGGGATATTTTTGAAAATTTATTATTTTTATTATTTATTAATGGTATTTTAGTCATGATATGAATTATGGTGATTTCTAGTGTAATTAAAACCATTTCCTAAGTCATGACTTATGACTTTGTGACTTTACTAGTATAACCCTAGTGTAAACCCTAGAGATTTCATAACCTAGAGACTAACCATGATCATGTGAGCCTAGCCATAGGTTTAGAACATCAAATTAGGGCTTTTTAGCCTAAAAGGTATTTTGGTAATTTTCTAGGATTTATTTGGAATTATTTGTATTTATGTGTTTTTATTATTGTTTAATTATTATTAAGTGTCATGAGAGCCCCTAACCAAATTTAGCCTAATCTAGAGATTAGTTACTAACCAAGAATACTAAGGGGATAGATATTAACATTGGTTAAAGTAGGTAAAATATCTTGATATTTACCTTAGTAGATATTTTCCACAAAACCCTCAAAGTATCCATGCTTTTGGCACCAAAGTCCTTCCCTTAGCTTGGAAGAAACCCAAGGACACCCCCCTTGCCATGGCCGGCCAAGGGCACCCCCCTAGCCCTACACCTTCCTTTATAATCCCCTCAAATTCATTCATGATCATTTTGCATGAATTAAAACCTAGAAAAATTTCTTTTTCATCAAACCTTGATAACATGATCATTTTTGATCCAAATCACCTCTAGTTTCTTGCATTGAACTCCCTTACACTAGAGGATACTAGTTAGGGACTGCTATCAAGGATTTGTGGAGCTTTGGGCATCACCAAGAGAAGAGGAACACCCCCCTACTTTGGTGTTTCCTTGAGTTTTCACTAAATAGGTAAATACCCTCAAACCTTGTTAATATTATGTTTTCTCTTCATAGTTGCATGCATCTAGGTACCATGGAACTGTAGGTCAAGTTTGGTGAAATTTAGGGTTGGTTTGGTGTCCGTATCGGACACGTATCCTAGGCTATTAAACCTTGTTTGATGAAATGCCTGTGTGAATAAAATGTTTTTAATTTCAAAAACTAATTGAAAGGAAAATTAGGTCTTGTATTATAGATCAGGAATCCTAAGGACTGAGTCGAAGATTTGGTGTCCTCGTGTCCAAATCGGACACGCACATACACGTGCAGACACGGTGGCAGTGCCCTGCTGCCACGCGTGTAGTGCTCACTGCACAGGCCGTTAGAAATCACCAAATTTGGTGTGGGACTCGGGGCAGTGACTGACAAGTCACTCCCCAAGTTTTAAGACTCCTAGTGTCGTGTCGGACACGGAATTTGGCACGTACTGATTTTAAACTGTACTGTGCGCACGAATTTTTCCCTACTGATACGCGCTTCACGCGTGGACACGCGACTTCGTGGACACGACTCAGGCACCTAGACACCTACCCTGACACCCCACCTAGCTACTGACACGAACACGACACTTTTGGTTGGACACACGAGTCCCTAGACTGAGTTGCACACGTGCACGATGTTGCGTGTGTGTGTGTGTGTCAGTATTTTACCCGATTGGGTTTTGTGAGTCGTGGATACGTCAAATTGTGTCGTGGTGTCGTGTCAGGCACCTAGGACACTAGAGGACACTAGGGGCTAGTGTTACCATCCCTTAGGTTCGAGCCTTAGCTCGGTTTGGGTCGTGAATTTGGGTTTACCCATTTTCCTGTGCACAGTGCACATTTCCAGAGTTTAGGATATTTTTACCAGTTTTCAGAAAAAAATTTCGATTTGATTTTTGTTATGTTTTATACATGTATTTATATATTTCAGTGTTGTATATATATGTATATGTATATATGTATGTGTATGTGAGATTTGAGGGTGTATACATGTGTGTATATGTGTATATACATATATATATAGGTGTGTGTGTTATTGTGTGTGTGTGGGTCTGGTTCCAATCCAGGGAACTGGAACACCCCCCCACTGTTCAGTTCTCTCTCCTTTTCTCTCTCTCTCTCACCCTAATTCACTCTCTCTCATTCCTTCTCTCTCTATATATATGTCTTATATATGTGTTTTGTATATATATATATATATATATATATATATATATATATATATATATATATATATATATATATATATATATGTACATATATTCATATATATATATGGTATTAGCTTATATATTGTGTCATTATATATATATGTGAGAGTGATTTGGTATTATATATAGTATATACATATATTGATATATATATGTAATAGATAGACTTTTGTATATCTATATATATAGATATGTATATATAAATGACTTTCTAGATATAGGTTTATATGGAAACCTATGACACATAGCCTATAGGCCTAAGTAGTATATTGTATATATATATATATGTAAGTCATATATATATATATTGTATAAGGTAGATACCTATATGGTATTAGCCTATGGAACCTAGTTTCTAGCCTATGGCCTATGGCCAATGAGTTAGGATAGACCATTAGGCCTACTAGACCTAGTTTAACTACCAAGTTGAACCTTGTTGACCATTGTTGACCAAAGTCAACTATAGGTCAACATTGACATAGAAATGGCTTGGATGAACATAGAAGGACTAGTTGACTAAAGTTTAACTAAACCCTAACTAGATGATTAGGTTAACCATATGGGTTATATAGATAGCCCTATGTAGATTAAGATATGTATAGGGTTAAATGGAATACTTAAGAGTTGTGTCATGATTTGTGTTAGCCTTAGAGATTGACTAGAAGTTGACCATTAGTCAAGATTGACCTAATTACCTTGTTGACTAGTCCTTGTTTGACCAAAATCTTAGTTAGTCTAAGTTTGACCTAGACTTGACCTAGATTGATCATGTTGACTAGTATCTGACTAGTCTGACCACTGTTGACCAAAACCCTTAATAACTTGACTAGTTTGACTAGAATATTGACCAAGAGTTGACTTTAACCTAGATTTAACTAACCTTGACTTGTTTGACCTTTTTTGACTTTATTTGAATTAGTTTGATTTACTATGACCTAGTATGACTTCCTGTGACCTAGTTTGACTATTAGAGTTGACCAAGAGTTGAATTTTGACCAGATTGACATAGAATCATGTAGTATGCATTGTATACTTTATTTTTACCACTATGGATACATTGTGACTTGTATTGCTCTGATTAGGAGCCATACACCTCTCCTCAGGCAGTATATCCTCTTCAGATATTTCAGTTATCAGGCGAGTACATTTTCTGACCGTTTCATACTTGCCAGGATTTATATTCTTGCTCTAGATTACTTTACTTGATGCTGACACGATTGTTATCACGGATTGGTACTATATGGATCTTTTCATGAGATGTTATCCCCCTCGGGAGCATCAGATACAGCATGTTTATGCTTTTCACGAATCATCATGTATCTCTATGCTTTCATAGATTCACGAATCGCTTGTGACTCATGTACTCTCATATTCACAGAGCCTCTCATGAATCTTCCATTTATGGGCTTATCACGAATCTTAACATAACTTGAACGGATCCTTGTGTATTGATTGGGGATGGGGGAGTGGAAATAGTCATGTGGATATTACCCCAGTAGCTGTAGTCATGAATCACTCTTAGCTGTAGTCACGAATCTCCTATGCCATTCATATGTCTATATTTTACTCTGACTCACTAGTCACTGCTAGTTCTCTATATAGTAGATATTTCATTACAATTATCTCTTTTACTACATGTATCTTCCTTCAGCATTTCCTGTATTTTACACTATTGCATGCTTTATATTTCCTATCATACTATGCACTGCGTGAGATGTATTGTGCTCGTTCCTGTCCTGACTGGACCTGTTGAAAATATTATAGAGGATGGGGATGAGGCCCTGGTGTCTACCAATTAAGGAGCAGGACTAGATGATACTTATGTTGTGGACCCTCAGCAGGATCCACCTGCAGCTGAGGATGTTGCCCCAGTAGTCCAGGCTAGTTTAGCTAGACAGTCTTTTCTATATTATCGTTTTTGTCTCACATCTGAGTTGTATTTTGAGATGTTGAGATATATAGACTCTTAGACTTATTTGTATTATGAGTTGACATTCTGGATGTTATGTTATCATAGACACTTAGACCTATTTCATCTATTGTACTGTTCTCTTTGAGTTACTGTCTATCTATCTATCTTTCATTCTTCTACCTAGATGTGATTGAGATTGTATTCTGTTATGTCACCTCCATTCGGAGAGTATATACTGTACAGGTACCTTTATATTGATAGATGATTGACCTAGGACAGCGTTCTACCGCCGACACTGCGGCGTAGGCTGGACGTACCCACTTCTCGTGCCTTTACTCTAGGGTGCGGGTCGTGACAAAAACCATCAATTTTTTAATTATTCCATGTTTATTTTCACGATAGATCAATTCGAAAATCTCTAAAAAACAATTTTCAAAACATTAGAAATTTTTAGAAAAGTCTCGATACGGCGTGCGCCCTGACAAACCAGGCGACGTGGTCATACACTATACGCATCGAAAGGCGTGTATGGATGTTGTCGACGTGTGGAAAATGACGGAACTCGATTTTGTTGCATGTGCACGACAAAATTAGTGCATATCCGTCGAGATACCACCGTATCGACCTTTTGCAAACATGGCCATAATTTCGTGTACATTAATTGTATCAAGATAAAACTTGCGCCAGCAGGATCGTATCGAAATTCTGGTCTTATGTGCCAGGTTTGGTCTGATTCTGAGAAGGTCGACTGAAACGCCTATTTGGTGGGCCCGCTACCCGCTTCGATGGGTGAATTTGTGCACGGCCCGCCGGAATCCAACTTTGGACATACGGTTGGGCTTGTTTACCCAAACCAAACCCGTAGACATTTAGTTTGATGAATTTTGAGATCGTAGGTACTGGCACGCATTTTGATGCAAAATGGGTCCAACGACGGACATCGTTTTGACCCAAAATTATGATTTTCCCCTGTTCCAGAATTGGACTTTTGGACAGGCGTTTTCTAGACATATATATTATACCAAACACGTTCGTGATGTTTGTTTGAGCATCCGGGGTCCTTGTGGATTTTGACTTTCGTGCTGATCATTCTGATTGTTGGATTTTACTGCTTTTCGTACCACCCTCAGGCAAGATACCTTGCCTTATTTACTGTTTATAATTAGATTCATCTTTATTTATTTATTTGCTGCATATTTATTGTCTATTTCTTTCAGTTGGATCCATGACTTGTTTTTCATAGTTTCTTTGTTTACTTTCAATTATTTTTCTTTCCTTGTCTTTTAAAATGCATGTGGACCTAGCTTTAGAGGACTACCTTCTGTTAGCAATCTTGGGAGGGAGAAGACAGTTAAATGTATGGGTTATCCAAATTCTAAGATATCGTAGTAACTGCGTACTACGGTAGTTGAGTCGTGATGGTCACTAGCCTCGAGCTATGTGGACTGATGGGTCACGTGGGCCGCTAGCCTCGAGCTATGCCGGCTGATAGCATTAGTACTTGATGTGTGCGTGTTGTGAGTTATTACTTTGTCCATGGGGCGTTAGCCTTCACCTGCCCATACATCGAGATGTCTTCTAAATTGCCTACAAGAAAGGTTAGGGGACCTTAGCCAATTTCCTATTCCAGTCGTGGCATAGAAGAATGTCACATCGCGGAATAGTATGTTACCTCTTGTCCTTGTTTGGTTGTAGGGATAGCCCACTGTTTCGATTATGGAATATTGAGCCATGTTATGGTTTGGACACTTTACTTTTATCTTTATTTTATGGTGCATTTATATCCAGTTCATATGGCATGTTCTTCATGTATCTTATTACGCCCCTTTGAGGACCTGGTGATCTCTCCAGGTATAGGCAATTTTCCGCAGGAGTATGGATCTGCACTGGATCCTTCATATTTTGATGACGAAGCATCTTCCGCTGATATCTAGATTTTTGTTATTCTTTGAGACTCATAGTGGACATCTACTTTATTTGAGATTATTTTCATAGCTGTTTGGTGTGGGCATGTCCACCTGTCATGCCCCAAATCCAGAATGCTGGATAGCGGGGGCAGACACAGCCAGCTACATATATAGAAGTGTATGTCGCAGCCATATATGGTCACGGTTGTCTAGATGTATAAGGGTTTTCTACAAGCAATCAGTCTCTTATGGTCAAAAACAAGCATAGTGTCTCAATCTCAAGCAAGTAATAATAGTTACAAGATATTAGACCATCAAATATACAAGAGTAAGGCGTCCCATACATTTTATATACAGATGATCATGAAGCTAGTCGTACAAAATGCGAGGACTAGCAAGAGTTTCAGTCATACATGATCAACCCTATGATTTGTTAATCATGTTACAGCCCGTAGACAGACAAGAAATAAGTATTCAACACGAGCCAACACTTGCTCGGCGGCTAAACGTCTCAAAAGAATAATTTTATAATAGAAGGGAAGAGCAAAATAAAACCCACTCGTTGCCAGGGTTTCTTCTAGTGGTCACCATCTGGCTGGAATGCAGGTAGAACCTCGGGTGCTGCTCCAAAATCTGGCCATACAAAACCAGCTGGGTCAGACCCAAGAAAGAGCAAGTGCCACAAGGGAGGCTTCACTTAGGAACTAAAACCAGCATATTAGCACATAATGACATAAATGAAATAATCAAAGACATGAGTTAGAGAAAATAGGATGATAAACGATAAGATAACTAAAGGACTATTTCGGTAACCAAGTTACAACCCGTAAACCAAATAAGGACCGGGGTTGTAACCCTTCACCGGAACAGAACTTAGTCTCCAACCAATTATCGATAAAGTAAAGCATAAGCAAGCATGTCCTGAGATAACCATGAACTAGATCTGATCAAGACTAGACAAGATTGGACTCTATCCAACATTCACGGCTAAGCAAAGAGTACGGCTTGATACTTTAACTAACTAGGGTTATCACAAGCCTAGTTGCTATCAAGATACAATGAGATATTCCTATGGCCACAAGCCCTGCAGACTATCCAGGTTATCCAGACGCAAGTTAAAAGCATTTATAGTGGATACATCGCCCAGGAGACAAATGTATCCCATGTACATATAGTAGTGGGTACATCGCCCAGGAGACAAATGTACCCTATTAGGTGACTTAAAGGTGAAACACATGACAGTGTGCATATTACTTGTTTCAAGAAGTGCCCAACATGACAGTGGGCTAGAAATGTGCCCTGCTCGACGGCAGGCTACAAGTCCATCAGAGAAGGCGCCTAGATAACAGGATTGCTTGTAGCCGGAATACCTCTCTATATGAACTATTTGATCAATCTAGTCATTAACCTAGTCAGATTCAGTATGAATCCCTGATCGTGGTAACTAGGGATACAAGTCCTAGACATGATGCGAGACAAGACTGGTAGCTTATACAAGCACAATCAATACAATCACCTACGGTGTTATGATGAGAATTTACTAGCAAGTCGAGATAGCCGTCGTAACAGTATTCAAGATTACATGTTAGATTTACTTATCAAGATTACTTGTCAAGAGTGTGCCACGATGGGCCACTATCAAGATTACTTATCATGTCAAGAGTGCATCACGACGGACCACCATTCAAGAATTATCATGTCAAGGTTGCTTGTCAAGAGTGCACCACGACGGGTCACTATTTAAGAGTTATCATGTCAAGTTACTTATTAAGAGTGCACCTTAAAAGGCCATTATCGTGTCATGTTACTTGTTAAGAGTGCGCCTTAACAGGCCACTATCAAGATTGAGAGAAACATACATAAAAATAGCTAGTAACATATTCTTGAAGCCAAGGAAAAGATCTACAACTTCTATGTTGGAAGTTGAGATAGATTCTGACCATAAATCAGCCAAATATGGCAAAAAAACAACCAAAATAGGTACTATGCGGCCACGGGTGAATGGGGGCTCATGCTGCAGTAGATGGGTACCCATCCATGTGACGGGGTCGATGGGGACCCATCCATGTGGTAGGGTCGATGGGGAGCCATCCATACGGCAGGGTCGATGGAGAAACATGTATGCGGCTGGGTCGACGGGGACCCATCCATGCGACATGGTTGATAGAGAGCCATCTATAAGGCTGGGTCGATGGGGACCCATCCATGCGGCAGGGTTGATGGGGTGCCATCAATGCGGCTGGGTCGATGGGGACCCATCCATGCGGCTGGGTTGATGGGGTACCATATATACGGCTGGGTCGATGGAGACCCATCCATGTGGCTGGGTCAAAGGGAGCCATCTATGCAGCTGGGTCGATGGGGTGCCATCTATGCGGCTGGGTCGATGGGGTGCCATCTATGCGACTGGGTCGATAGGGTGCCATCTATGCGACTGGGTCGATGGGGTGCCATCCATGCGGCTGGGTCGATGGGGACCCATCCATATGGTTGGATCGATGGGGAGCCATATATGCGGCTGGGTCAATGGGGTGCCATCTATGCGGCTGGGTCAATTGAGACCCATCTATGTGGCTGGGTCGATGGGGTACCATATATGCGGCTGGGTCGATGGGGATCCATCCATGCGGTTGGGTCAATGGGGTGACATCTATGCGGGTGGGTCGATGGGGTGCCATCTATGCGGCTGGGTCGATGAGGTGCCATCTATGCGGCTGGGTCGATGGGTACCCATTCATCTCTGAAAATCTGGGAAGGATGGCCATGGAACCCATAGCTTCCAAGCTCCATAAAACGTTCACTGTAAGTCCAAATTTAGACTTTCGTAGGTCGAAATGGGGTATAATGAACTTCTCTACAACATGAAACAATCAAAACTTAAAAATAATAAAGTTTGATAGATCAAAACCTAAGAAATTCAAAAATGTAACAAGCTTAGATCTACAAAAAGTAAACCACGGAAATTGAAAATGCTAAGTACTAAAGTGTCTTAGAATCTCGTAAGGAAGACAATAGAACAATAAAAATAGAATTCCTCCATAAAGCAAGTTGCACTTGCCTAAGCCTCTCTTGGTAGGTGGAGAAGTTAAGAGAAAGAAGATAAAAAAATAAATAAAGAAGGAGAAGTAAATGAGGAGAGAGAGAGAGGGGTTGGTAGCTTTAAAAGGGAGGGGTCACATGTTGAACCAGCCCAGCTAAGCCAAACCAAAATCAAGCCAAACCAATATTAAACCAATGCAAGATTAAACCAAGACAAAACCAAGTCAATACCAACCTAGACTAGGCAAGTAAGTCATGTCCAACTACGTGTCACCTGACAGACGTCAGCGATCTCGTATATGTATAAAAAAATACGTATAATGGGAAACAGGAGTGACAACTCTACCCATCTTAAAAGAATTCCGTCCTCGGAATTTAATCAAGAGGCTAGAGAAGTCGGGGCAAGCTATACTAAGGCACAAAAAATCTATGACTAGCAACCAATCATGCAATCAATTATGCAAGCAAGGAATTTTAAAAGAGTAAGGCAGAAGGAAGACATCCTGCTAGAAATGTCTCTGTTGATTTTGAATCTGAGCTTGGACCTGGGCATACTGCTGGGGTCTCTGCTGCTGGAACACTTGCTCCTGAGGCGACAATGGCCTCTGAGGCTGATACTGCTGTTGTACTGGTGCTGGGACTGGTCCCCTAACTGAGGGACTGGTTATGTTCGCTGACGATGAGCTGGCTCTATTCGAATAGGATACTATCTTATGATCCGGTGCCCTATAAGCCAAACACAATCCCTGTGCTCTGCGACACTCCGAAACAACGTGTCCTGGCTTCCCACAATGAGTGCAGCCTATTGCGGAAGACTGCTTCTGCTTATGCGGCTGAGGATATGTCGGTATCGAGTGCTGAACTGACGAAACTATGGTCGTCCTCCTGGGGGCCCCAATTGTCAAGGCCTTAGCTGCCGGGGCTAGTGTTGAGGATAGACTCATCTGTCTATGGGACCTCTTCCTACTTTCAGTTTGGTCTACGATCCTCTACGAGGTATACTCGTGCTTCCTGGCTGCCCTCAAGACAGCATCAAAAGTCTGTTGTTCAAACTGCTCCACTGCTAGAATAATCTCTAGGTTAAGTCTCTGATGAAACCGCTGCGCCCGATCCAATTCGGTTGCCACCAAGGTGGGAGCAAATCGACTCAGTCTAGAAAACTCGACCGCATATCCATCGACCGTCCTGCTTATCTGTTTGAGATTGGTGAACCTCGTCTGTAGATCATATCGAGCCACTGCATCAAAGTACTTGATCTGAAACTTGTCACTGAATATCGCCCACAGGACAAGCATCGCGAAACCCACTGCTAGCATCGCCCACTAGGTGTGGGCTAAGTCCAATAACTGTAGGCGCACTACTACCACCTTCTCTTCCTCTGGAGTCTTAGCTGCTTACAAGATAATTTCGATGTCCTGGAGCCAGGCATCAGCTGCAATCGCGTCATCGCTGCCGTCAAAGAAGGGAGGGTCCAAGCGCTTGAAATTGTTGGCTGCACTGTCACCTTCGTAACCCACTCTCCATGGCTGTCTTTACTGTCTGGTGCATGGCATTACCTCGACGATCTTGAGATGCAAGCAATTCTCGGATAAGTTCTACCAAGGTTTTATTGTCAGATTCTGTAGGCTGGATCGGCTGAACCGGCTGAACTGGCAGCTCATGTTCTCCAGAAGGCATGACTCGGGAGGCTGCTTCTGAGTGTTGGACTTGGTCCCCAGGTTGCTGCTGAGGTGCGGGTTAAGCTCCTCCCGGGTAATCGGTAGGATCATGAACTGTCACTACCACTTTTCTAGCTTGAGGATATTTTGGTTATTTTCAAAATTTAGAATTTATTTTAAATTAATATTATTATTTATAATTAATATGATTTTTGAGTGATTTTTAGAATAATTATTTTTGGTGTTTTAGAGACTTTGACTTATGTTGACCTTGTAGACTAACCTAGTGGCTAACCTAGGTCTTGACTTTGTGATTAGGATTTGAAAACCTAGGTTAACTTAAGTTCATGAGGATTAACTCATTGGGATTAGTTTGGTGAAATTAGGGGCTAGATTGATTAAGTAATGGCTTGTGAAGTCACAAGTCATTTTATGACTAATAGGCTTAATGGCCCATAGCCCACACCCATTGAACCAAGCCCTAACCCTAGAAAATCTGACCAGCCCCTATGGTCAGCCCCCCTATTTATATGCTCCTAAAATTAGGGTTGCCACTTTAGGAAACTTTGCCATTTGGAAGAGGTGAGTCCCCATCCTTGTAAATCCTTAGAAAATCTATTTCTTCTCCAAATTCCTTCAAACAAATTGCAATAGAACCTAAATCCATTGTTTTTGCTGTTGGTATTGGGTTTTTACAGGGAAGAATCAATTTGGAGAACTTTTGGTGGTTTGAGGAATCATTTCATTGGGGATTTTTGAGAGCTTGTTCACCTATAGGTATAATCCTTTCCTTTGCTCATAAATTCTATTAAAAATCATTTCTAGGTTGTCCTAACCCTAATCTAACAGTAGGATAGGCTAATCCTAGAATTTGGACCCATTTCGTGTCCGTATCGGACACGTATCAATGTGTCTAGGTTAGTGTTCGACGAAATACCTCAAAGGGCATTTCGTTCGATTTTTGTGATTGTGTTTGAATGGAAAAATCCATTTTTGTCTCGCTTATACATTTCTTAGACACTGAGCAGGTATTAGCATCGCGTCGTGTCCCTACAGACACGCGGACACGCTGTTTCCTCCCACGCGCGCGGGCAAATTTTCTTCCCTGCTGCTCGGGTGCGATTTCTCTGTGCATAGAGGGTTTCGACCCTTGAAAATTGACATGTGGCTCGTGTCCATGACTGACACAAGGCTCGTAAAGTTTCATGAGTCCTCGTGTCGTGTCGGACACGTGGTGGCCTGTGCAAGTGTTGTACACTGTGTAGTTCAGTGTGGAGTTTGTTGTTCACTGTGTATTCGATTTTAAATAATTTAAGTAATGTTTAAATTTGTTAAATGGATTCTTAATATCATGTTTAATCTCTGTTAAAATAGTTACATGATTTAACTTGGGTTTTAATGAGAAATTTGATTCGAACTTGGGGTTTTTGTATTTTTTTTCTGATACACACAGACACTGTTATTTCCAGAGATTCAATCCATTTTAATTCCCTGTATAAAGTTCGTTTTTCACTTAATTGGATCCCCACATGTTTCTTTTCATATTAGCTAAGTTTTACATTCGATTTTAGTCTTGAGTAAGGTAGGATTTATGTTATGATATTAAAACTGAGAATAGGTTGTTGATGATAATAGGATTCACTGTTATTGCTTCCCATGTGTTCCAGTTCTTTAAAACCTGAGAATGGTTTTTAAAACCATATTTTTATCTTGTTAACTGAGTTCCTTTTGTTCATTGATTGCTAAGTTTCAGTCCTTGATAACCTGAGTTGTTTTCCCCTATATAACAGAGTTTACTTCTTTAACTGAAAGTACACTGAACATTGATTTCCTTCCTTTTATATTTGACAAGAACATGAGTTTACATTATATTGTTTCAATGTTTTCTTCTTATTACCTAAAATTCATTGTGTGTGAAACTGGGAGTATTCCCATGCCTGAGATTGGGGGTGTAGGTATTGATTTATGTGTAAATTGATTTCCTTGTTCACTGATTTATTAAGTTGGGATTTGGTTATGTTCTAATTTTCTATTTAAAACCTGAGAATAACTGTTCACTGATTTCCCTTTCTTTATTTCAATGTTGTTCCCTATTGAAACCTGGGAGTTCAATTCTGAGAATGGGGGTTGAGCCTTGCAAAATGATTTTCCTTTTGTTCTTTGATTCCTGTTTAGACAAAACCTGGGATTAGATGTGTTTTCAGTGCTGTGACAACCTGGGATATGGTTTGTGTTCCAGTTATTGAAAACCTGGAAATGGGTTGAAATTCTTCTAACAAACTGAGATTTAGATTCATTCATAAACCTGAAATGGTTTTGAACCATATTGTTTACAGCAAACTGAGAAATTCCTATAGGATTTTGAGAACTGATTTTGAGTTCCTTTCCATGTGTTAAAATCTGAGATTTATGGGACTGTGTGCACTGTCTTACCTCACTGTTTTCACTTTTTGACACACACACAAGTCCTACACACACACATGTTTTATACTCTTGTACCTCACTATTTTCCAGTTTCTGAACACATTACAGGGCTCACTATTTCAGGATTTGTTTTTCCCTTTTGTTTCCAGTTTTCTCTTGCACATTACACCCTTGTGTTCCCTCTTTTCCTTCCCTATAGATACATGCTTTGTGTTCCTATATAATATATATTAGTATTGTACCTATATACATATTAGTTACATGTATAGGAATGTGTGATAATGTGTATATATACATGATACTTATGATATGATTTGTATATATATATAAATATGGGTTTTCATTTGACATATCATGATATGTGGGTTTTGTGTTATGATATGGTATAGAGTATGGATACCATATGTAATAATGTATTATATATATGGTTGTGTGGGTGTAATGTAAGGATAGCCAATATGGGTATATTCTAATTATATATATATATATATATATATATATATATATATATATATATATATATATATATATATCATTGTGTATTGATTAGCTATAGAGGATATCTTGGGTAGATGTGTATTGGTATGCTTGACATGGTATTGCCAAGAATAACCTAGTAAACCTAGAATAGTCTTGTTAGACCTAGATTAGACTAGTTTGACCTAGATTAGACTTGGTTGACCTAGTTTGACTTCTATGGTTGACCAGAGTTGACCAAGAGTTGACTTTGGTATAGATTGACCTAGATTCATGTAGAACGCATTGTAGTGCATTACATTTCTATTCTGGACTTGTTGTGACTCGTACTATTCTAAATTGGAGCCAGACACCACTCCTCAGACAGTACTTTCATCTCGGACTTTCAGTTAGCAGGTGAGTACATTCTCTGATCTTTTTATACTTGTCTGGACTTTATTCATGCTCTAGATTACTCTACATGATGCTGACACGTATCTTCATGGATTAGTACTTTATGGATCCCTTCATGAGATGTTATCCCTCTACGGGTGCATCGGGTATTTCATGTTCATGTACTTTATCATGTGCATCAGGTACTCCTTGTACTCGTACTAGTTCATGTTTTTACATGTTCTCATGTGCTTTCATGTGCTTATCACGTGCCTCATGTACTACTCATTACATGAGTTTACGTATCTTAGTTGTATTCATGTGCTTATGACATAACTTGAACGGATCCTTGTGTATTGATTAGGGCGGGGTGAGTAGAATTGGTTATGTGGACACAATCCCCAGTAGGTATTCATGTGCTCCTTATTTGTATTCATGTGCCCCCAAGCCGTTTACATAACCATATTGTACTCTAAATCACGTAGTCACCTACAGTCTCTACTATCGTGTATTTACTTTTAGTTACAAATTATCTCCTGTTTACTTGTACTTCCATTCAACACTTCCTGTATTTTACTCTATTGCCTGATTTAGTTTCCTAACATGCTATGAACTGTTGAGAGATATGTGTTCGTTCCCGTCCTGACTGGACCTGTTGAGATATTACATAGGACGAGGCTGAGGCGTTCTACCCTACTTACTACGGTGCCACACTAGATGAG
The DNA here is from genome assembly GCA_029216955.1 of Iris pallida. Classification (NCBI taxonomy): domain Eukaryota; kingdom Viridiplantae; phylum Streptophyta; class Magnoliopsida; order Asparagales; family Iridaceae; genus Iris; species Iris pallida. The sequence goes on along the minus strand of JANAVB010034418.1, from coordinate 5,189,891 downwards.
TGCCTGGACTTGGACCAGCAACAGGATCCATTAGCAGTAGATGACACTCCATTAGTTTAGGATTGTCTTACTATTTTGGATTACTGTATTAGACTTTGAGATATTCTGAGATGTATTATTTTAGACACTTAGAATTCTGGATTGTATCTATGTGATTCTCTGTTCTGGATATTTTATCTTTCATTATCAATCTATCTTACCTGTTCTATCTTAGCTGTGGTTGAGTTATATTTCTGTTATGTCACCCCCATTCGGGGAGTATGATTGTTATTACCTTCAATTGTTAGTTGTTGTGACCTAGTACAGCATTCTACCGTCAACACTGCGGCGTAGGCTGGACGTACCCACGTCTCGTGCCCTTACTCTAGGGTGCGGGTCGTGACAGGAACAATGCTACTGAAAAACAATGACATAGGGGACAATAAGGAAGGACCAAGATAGATCAGGGAGGTAAGCATGTGATCAGGTCAAGATTTCGGAAAGATTAGAAGACACGAGTAGAGATCAAGGGCGAGTACTGATTGAGACATCAATTTGGTAAAACCCTTACACATCTTGATTTACAAGACCTGCATGGGCCACCACTTAAAACGTGTCACGCCCCAAATCCAGAATGCTGGAGAGCGGGGGCAGACACAGCCAGCTACGTATATAGAAGTGTATTCCACCTCCTTATATGGTCACGGCTGTCTAGATGTATGAAGGTATTTCTACAAGCCATTAGTCTCTTATGGTCAAGACCATGCCTAGTGTCTCAATCCCAAGCATGTAATAATAGTTACAAGATGTTAGACCATCAAATATATAATAGTAAGGCGTCCCATACATTTTATATACAGATGATCATGAAGCTAGTTGTACAAAATGAGAGGACTACCAAGAATTTCAGTCATACATGATCAACCCTGGGATTTGTTAATCATGTTACAACCCGTAGGCAGACAAAAAATATAAGTATTCAACACGAGCCAACAATTACTCGGCAGCTAAACGCCTCAAAAGAATAATTTTACAATAGAGCGGGAGAGCAAAATAAAATCCACTTGTTGCCAAGGTTTCTTCTAGTGGTCACCATCTAGCTGGAATGCATGTAGAAGCTCGGGTGCTGCGGCGAAATTTGGCCATACAAAACCAGCTGGGTCAGACCCCAGAAAAAGCAAGTACACAAGGAAGGCTTCACTTAGGAACTAAAACCAGCATATTAGCACATAAGGACATAAATGAAATAACCAAAGACATGAGTTAGAGAAAACAGGATGATAAATGATAAGATAACTAAAGGACTATTCCGGTAACCAAGTTACAACCCGTAAACCAAACTATGACCGGGGTTGTAACCCTTCACCTGAACAGAACTTAGTTTCCAACCAATTATCGATAAAGTAACGCATAAGCAAGCATGTCCTGAGATAACCATGAACTAGATCTGATCAAGACTAGACAAGATTGGACTCCATCCAACATTCACGGCCAAGCAAAGAGTACGGCTTGATACTTTAACTAACTAGTGCTATCACAAGCCTAGTTATTTGCAAGATGCAATAAGATATTCCTATGGCCACAAGCCCTGCAGACTATCCAGGTTATCCAGACGCAAGTTACAAGCATTTATAGTGGATACATCGTCCAGGAGACAAATGTATCCCATGTACATATTATAGTGGGTACATCGCCCAGGAGACAAATGTACCCTATTAGGTGACTTAAAGGTGCAACACATGACAGTGTGCATATTACTTGTTTCAAGAAGTGCCCCACATGACAGTGGACTGGAAATGTGCCCTACTCGACGGCAGGCTACAAGTCCATCATAGAAGGCACCCATATAACGGGATTGCTTGTAGCCGGAATACCTCTCTATATGAACTATTTGATCAATCTAGTAATTAACCTAGTCAGATTAAGTATGAATCCCTGACCATGGTAACCAGGGATACAAGTCATAGACATGATGCGAGACAAGACTGGTAGCTTATACAAGCACAATTAATATAATCACCCACGGTGTCATGATGTTTACTAGCAAGTCGAAATAGCCGTCGCAACAGCATTCAAGATTACATGTTAGACTTATCAAGATTACTTGTCAAGAGTACGCCACAATGGGCCACTATCAAGATTACTTATCATGTCAAGAGTGCAGCACGATGGACCACCATTCAAGAATTATTATGTCAAGGTTGCTTGTCAAGAGTGTACCACGACGGGTCGCTATTTAAGAGTTATCATGTCAAGTTACTAATTAAGAGTGCGCCTTAACAAGCCATTATTGTGTCATGTTACTTGTTACTTCTTAAGAGTGTGCCTAACAGGCTACTATCAAGATTAAGAGAAATATGCAAAAAAATAGCTAGTAATATATTCTTGAAGCCAAGAAAAAGATCTACAAGTTCTATGTTGCAAGTTGGGAGAGATTCTGACCACAAATCAGCCAAAAAAGGCAAGAAAAAAACCAAAATAGGCACTATGCGGCCTAGGGTCAATTGGGGCTCATGCGGCAGTGGATGGGTACCCATCCATGCGGCGGAGTCGATGGTGTAAAACCTCCAAATTTCTACTATTTTTTTATATTAAATTTGGTACTGATTTAAAATTTTGTATTGTACGTCGCGTAGTCGTATTGTACGTCGTGCGCGAAAGTTCATTTTTCGAATTTGCTCGACGAGTGCGAATATGTGCGAGCGTACATAATTTTGAAAAATATTTTTATTTTTGTTTCATAATAATATACATAATAATTATTTTGTTAGCATTCCAAAATTTTCAAGTTTGATATTATTTATAAAGCCTTTCGTTTATACAGCTATAATAATAAATAATTATTCTTATAAAATTTTATTTTAGAAAAACAAAATAATTATGTAAATATTATTTGGTCATAGATAAATATTTTGTAATTATTTATTAGTTTATAATAATGTAATTTTTGAAATTAATATTATTCGTATTTTTGGAAAACATAATTTTGAATTATTATGGCGATTTAAATCTTAATTTGATTCTATGGATTTATTTAAATAGTTAAAATAATATCTATATTTTAAAATTTGATTTACCTTATCTAATTTAAAATTAAAGGTTGGAATTTAATTGGATTTAAATTATTAGTAGCTAATTATCTATTTGGGTTTTAAATAAATCTTAATCTTTATCCTAATGGGAATTCCCACATCCTATAAATAGGCAGGTACTCTCCATAAATTCTACACATCCACAAATTTCTACAACCCAAAAATCCTTGCATTGTGTCCGTGTCCCTCCCAGTCCACTATCTTATTCCAAATTTTTACAGTTACATAAATTTCCCTGTCGGACACCCCCGACACACCATCAAATCCTATTCCTAACCTAACTCCAAACCCGCGGCCAGCATTCCGTTCTCTGTCCGCCACCACTATCACCTTCAGCTCCGCTTTCGTCTCGATGTCACGCCTCGCCTAGGCAGCCTTCACGCCATCTCCAACGCAGTCCCAATACAACCAACCACTTTCATCCTTGACTGCGACCCGTGCCAACCCCCGACAACCACCTTACCACCACCACTATCCCCAAAAATTCAATACAAATAAAACCTAAAAATTTTGTCGCCGCTCCCCTATTCTCCGGCCAACTTCGCCGGACAGCGCCACCACCATCGCTTCACATCCGCCACCACCCGAGGCCCCAACACCTCCTCCATTCATCCCCATCACCACCATCCTCACCAGATCTCCTCCCTGGACCCAGCCCGACCACAAGGATCACCACGACCACACCTAACCCACCACCTCCATCACGAAAACGGCCACCGACCACAATCACACCACCGTGTGCGTCGACCACCACCATGCCAGAAGAGAAAAAAAGAAAAAAAAAGGGGGAAATAGAAACCCTCACCCTCCGCCCGATTTCCCGGCTCCAGCCGGCGATGACTCCCTCCCGATCCGCGCCGCCGAGCCAGGAGCTCCGGCGAAACCCCTTTCCCGACGACCGCCTCTGTCTCCAGACGAAAAACCCCCAAACGCCGAGCCCTCCGCCTCTCGATTTCCCTTCGCGCCAACCGCCGACGAGACCGATCCCGAGATCCTCCCCTCACTCTTCTGCTCGCACCGCCGGCGAGACCCTTCGCGTCTGCCACCCTCTTTCTCCGCTCGCCCCCCACTTCCCCCGACAGCGTCGCGCCGCCGCTCGCACACGCCGGAAACCCCCTCGTCGATTCCCTTCCCCACTCCCGAGATTACCCTCCACTTCTCACCAAACACCTGGCGAACTCCCCTCGATCTTCTCCCACGCAGCCGCTCGCGCTTCCCCCCTCACGCCGGAGCACCGGAGCAGACCGATCCCAGCCATCTCGATCATGAGTTTCCCCCTCATGTTATTTTTTTCTTCTTTTTCCTTTCATCTCTCTCTCCGCTTTCTTAATAGAGAGAAGCAAAAGTATTTTGTTTTATTTATTTTTAATTTATTTTAATTGTTTCTTTCTTCTTTAGTAACAGTTAATGTGGATATTTTTTTTAAAATGTTTTTTTACTAGTAACTACTTTCAACATAAACAAACAGTATACATTAGTATTATTATTATTATTATTATTATTATTATTATTATTATTAGGTATGTTATTGTAATTATTATTATTTTTATTATTTTATGTTTTGTGTGTTGTTCTTATTTAGTAGAGAAGAGACAACAGTACTGATGAGCTTATTCTTTGCTTTATTTATTTTTGTATAATTTGTGTATGGTATCTACTTAGTATAAGTATTATTATGTAATATTGTTTCTATTATATTCATTGATAATATTAGTATTGTTGTATTATTTTATATTAGTTATGGTTTTTCTTTGTTTAAAATTTTTTTGATAAAAATTAGTTTTTTGCCTAATCCGTTTTCCTATATTTTCAAGTAATTCTTTGTAATATTTTGAGACAAAAGAAATATATTTTTTTTTCTATTATAACTAACTACCAAATATAGTTCCTAAATAATAAGTATTTTTTTAAATAGTTTGACTAAGAAGAGTTTATATAAATATATATATATTTCTAGGGTAATTATAAATATTTTCCTATACCAAAACTCTCCGTTTATAAAATCTTGTCCGTGGCTAATCGCCTACTTCCTATTCCTTTGCGAATCTCAAACTTCCTTATATCATCCCTAGCAAATTGACTATTCTGGACTCAATGGCACGATCCGTCCCATCGATTGAGATCGTCTTGTATAGTTGTTGCACCGAAGTTGAACTTGTGCCACATGATAATAGCACCACACCAGGCGACCCCCAGGCAAGTATACCTTGCTAATTAACTGTCAATTATTTATTTTCTGCATTATTTATTTTTGTTCATATTGTTAGTTTCCTTTGTTATAAATTGTACGTCCAAGCCATACTTGGGTGCAAGCGACCTTATTAGTCAGGACTTTATTTTATGCATGTTGACTTAGTGTCAGCGGACTACATTCTAGTTGGAGGATATCCTTATATCTTCCTTTGGCTGTGACACTCACACTACACGGATGGAGACATGTTGATAGGGGCACGACTTATTGACTAGCTATCTCTAAAGTCGTGTGACGGATAGATGATCGTGACTGCTATGATAGGGTTTTAGAGACTCAAGCAGTTACAAAACTGGACGAGCCATGGACATGACTTTAACTGTGTGGGAAATATTGGGGCAGGACAGTCGCTAGTGCGTATGGGAATCCAAACAGGTAAAGCACAGTCTCCGGATGGAATTGTGGCGATTTATTTGCAGATGCCCTCTGACGTTTTAGACGTTACGGATGGATACAGATGACTGGATGCCAGTTACGTACACATAGCCTAAAATCCCACCCATGCGCATGAAAGTTGTCCTCTAAATTGCACAATTGGCGGATAGAATCTCCTTTGCATATTTGTGTCTAGGATAGTCATTTATATATTATTTTATTCTGACAGTTCATATTAGCTTGTTCTTCCTGTATCTTGCTACGTCCGTCTGAGGACCTGGTTTTTCCCCAGGTGTGTGTTCATGTCTTCCGCAGGTATCCTAGCCAAGGCCGTGGTCTTCTCCATTCCTTCGAAGACAATTGCGCTTGGTTCGTCTTGCCATTTTTATCGTTCGATTTATTGTACATTTCTTTCATTGAGATAGTTGGTAGTGGACTTTGTCTCCGCCCAACGATTGTATCACAAATATCCAAGTTGATTTTATATTATTATTCTTTTCATTATGGATGAGATTTAGTTTGTCTTGGATTACTACATTTTACAGCTTATGTATTTATACGAGGCCTATGTACTTCGTATGAATATAGCTGGCATGTCTACGTTTCTAGTCCTACGTATATTGGGACTGGGGCGTTACATGTTTTTGTGGTGGCCCATGCAGGTCAAGATAAATTGTTTGGTTACTTTACCGTACCAAGCAAGCCTGTATATTGGATTAGAGTCTAGGATCTCATCCACACACTTGACTGCCTTCTCGCTTGACTCCTCGATTTGCATCTTGCTTGATTCCCTCTACCGTTAATTCTTATCCTTCTTTCGTGCTTGATGTTGGTTAGAAAGGTAATCCATACTAGGTAGACTTGTTCCATTGTCCCATCACCCTACTAGTTTAACTCTTGTAAGTTGGGTAAAATGCCTTATGACCTAGCAATCCCTTTGTCCTTGTGACCTATATTAGCAAGTTCACTTAGGTTATAGAATTTAGAGGACCCTAACCCATCTAGTCAACCAAAGACTTGGACAAAAGAGACTATAGGACGACTGTATAGAGACCAACATAGGATATAACTTAAGTCTTAAGGAGTTTGAACTAATTCTACTCTATCTCAATCTTAATCTCTCGTGCTTATGTTTTTTTTCATCTAAATTAAATGTTGCTAATATAGCCTAGTTTTGCAAGTTTAACCGTTATCAAACTTGTTCGAGACACATGCTATTGAGCGCGCGGTCACTAACATATTGTCTAGTCAGAACCGGTGCATGATGGTCTGATCAACCGAGTGCACTTTGGTTCGCTTTTATTTATCGTTCTACGTGGATGGGGACATAGCTAAACTTGTCCTCTAGAACCCCATTCGCATAGCCTTAATAATTCTTTTTGAATTACTCACTCGCCTTTGAACCACATATTGGTATTCGAAAACAACTTCTTTGGCCTCATATTGGTTTTCGTCTTTCACTTAGTTAGACTAAGACTCGTACTTGATAGATAGAAACCAAGTGTTCCCCTATGACCATGATAGCTAGTTAGCCTTCGACCAAGCCACATGACTATAATCTCGTTCAAGTTATTCGCCCTCAAACTATTACCTTGACCATCTAATCGTTTGGAACTTAGAAATGACTAAAAATGTTTTCTTAGTCGTACCCCCTAAACCTAGATGGCTATCTTTTCCAAGGGACCATGTGCCCCTATTCTCAAATTATTTTACCTTCACTTCCAAGACTCTTGATCTTTTACTTACGTTAGTTAGCGACCTCACCCATAACTATATCCATGATTATTTCGGCAGTACTTGAAAATCGCGATTTTCTAATGCATATGTTTTGAAAGTCGTGATTTGATTGTTCCTCATTGATATACCCTTGTACCCTCTCAAACCCCCTACTTATTCTTAATTTTAAGGACGAAATTCTTGTAAGTTGGGTAGGATGTAAAACCCCCAAATTTCTACTATTTTTTTATATTAAATTTGGTACTGATTTAAAATTTTGTATTGTACGTCGCGTAGTCGTATTGTACGTCGTGCGCGAAAGTTCATTTTTCGAATTTGCTCGACGAGTGCGAATATGTGCGAGCGTGCATAATTTTGAAAAATATTTTTATTTTTGTTTCATAATAATATACATAATAATTATTTTGTTAGCATTCCAAAATTTTCAAGTTTGATATTATTTATAAAGCCTTTCATTTATACAGCTATAATAATAAATAATTATTCTTATAAAATTTTATTTTAGAAAAAGAAAATAATTATGTAAATATTATTTGGTCATAGATAAATATTTCGTAATTATTTATTAGTTTATTATAATGTAATTTTCGAAATTAATATTATTCGTATTTTTGGAAAACATAATTTTGAATTATTATGGTGATTTAAATCTTAATTTGACTCTATGGATTTATTTAAATAGTTAAAATAATATCTATATTTTAAAATTTGATTTACCTCATCTAATTTAAAATGAAAGGTTGGAATTTAATTGGATTTAAATTATTAGTAGCTAATTATCTATTTGGGTTTTAAATAAATCCTAATCTTTATCCTAATGGGAATTCCCACATCCTATAAATAGGCAGGTACTCCTCCATAAATTCTACACATCCACAAATTTCCACAACCCAAAAATCCGTGCATTGTGTCCGTGTCCCTCCCAGTCCACTATCTTATTCCAAATTTTTACAGTTAAATAAATTTCCGTGTCGGACACCCCGACACACCATCAAATCCTATTCCTAACCTAACTCCAAACTCGCGGCCAGCATTCCGTTCTCTGTCCGCCACCACCATCACCTTCAGCTCCGCCATCGTCTCGATGTCATCGCCTCGCCTAGCCAGCCTTCACGCCATCTCCAACGCAGTCCCAATACAACCAACCACCTTCATCCTTGACTGCGACCCGTGCCAACCCCCGACAACCACCTTACCACTACCACTATCCCCAAAAATTCAATACAAATAAAACCTAAAAATTTTGCCGCCGCTCCTCTATTCTTCGGCCAACTCCGTCGGACAGTACCACCACCATCGCTTCACATCCGCCACCACCCGAGGCCCCAACACCTCCTCCATTCATCCCCATCACCACCATCCTCACCAGATCTCCTCCTTGGACCCGGCCCGACCACCAGGATCACCCCGACCACGCCTAACCCACCACCTCCATCACGAAAACGGCCACCGGCCACAATCACAACACCGTGTGCGTCGACCACCACCATGCCAGAAGAGAAAAAAAAGAAAAAAAGGGGGAAATAGAAACCCTCACCCTCCGTCCGATTTCCCGCCTCCAGCCGGTGGTGACTCCCTCCCGATCCGCACCGCCGAGCCAGGAGCTCCGGCGAAACCCCTTTCCCGACGACCGCCTCTGTCTCCAGACGAAAAACCCCCAAACGCCGAGCCCTCCGCCTCTCGATTTCCCTTCGCGCCAACCGCTGACGAGACCGATCCCGAGCTCCGCCCCTCACTCTTCCGCTCGCACCGTCGACGAGACCCTTCGCGTCCGCCACCCTCTTCCTCTGCTCGTACCGCCGGCGAGACCCTTCGCGTCCGCCATCCTCTTCCTCCGCTCGCCCCCCACTTCCCCCGACAGCGCTGCACCGCCGCTCCCACACGCCGGAAAACCCCTCATCGATTCCCTTCTCCACTCCCGAGATTACCCTCCACTTCTCACCAAACACCCGTCGAACTCCCCTCGATCTTCTCCCGCGGAGCCGCTCGCGCTTCCCCCCCTCACGCCGGAGCGCTGGAGCAGACCGATCCCAGCCCTCTCGATCATGAGTTTCCCCATCATGTTATTTTTTTCTTCTTTTTCCTTTCATCTCTCTCTCCTCTTTCTTAATAGAGAGAAGCAAAAGTATTTTGTTTTATTTATTTTTATTTTATTTTAATTGTTTCTTTCTTCTTTAGTAAGAGTTAATGTGGATTTTTTTTAAATGTTTTTTTACTAGAAACTACTTTCAACATAAACAAACAGTATACATTAGTATTATTATTATTATTATTATTATTATTATTATTATTAGGTTTGTTATTATAATTATAATTATTTTTATTATTTTATGTTTTGTGTGTTTTTCTTATTTAGTAGAGAAGAGACAACAGTACTGATGAGCTTATTCTTTGCTTTATTTATTTTTGTATAATTTGTGTATGGTATCTACTTAGTATAAGTATTATTATGTAATATTGTTTCTATTATATTCATTGATAATATTAGTATTGTTGTATTATTTTATATTAGTTATGGTTTTTCTTTGTTTAAAATTTATTTGATAAAAATTAGTTTTTTGCCTAATCCGTTTTCCTATATTTTCAAGTAATTCTTTGTAATATTTTGAGATAAAAGAAATATATAGTTTTTTTTCTATTATAACTAACTACCAAATATAGTTCCTAAATAATAAGTATTTTTTTAAATAGTTTGACTAAGAAGAGTTTATATAAATATATATATTTCTAGGGTAATTATAAATATTTTCCTATACCAAAACTCTCCGTTTATCAAATCTTGTCCGTGGCTAATCGCCTACTTCCTATTCCTTTGCGAATCTCAAACTTCCTTATATCATCCCTAGCAAATTGACTATTCTGGACTCAATGGCACGATCCGTCCTATCGATTGAGATCGTCTTGCATAGTTGTTGCACCGAAGTTGAATTTGTGCCACATGATCTTAGCACCACACCAGGCGACCCCAGGCAAGTATACCTTGCTAATTAACTGTCAATTATTTATTTTCTGCATTATTTATTTTTGTTCATATTGTTAGTTTTCTTTGTTATAAACTGCACGTCCAAGCCATACTTGGGTGCAAGCGACATTATTAGTCGTAACTTTATTTTATGCATGTTGACTTAGTGTTAGCGGACTACCTTCTAGTTGGGGGATATCCTTATATCTTCCTTTGGCTGTGACACTCACACTACACGGATGGAGACATGTTGATAGGGGCACGACTTATTGACTAGCTATCTCTAAAGTCGTGTGACGGATAGATGATCGTGACTACTATGATAGGGTTTTAGAGACTCAAGCAGTTACAAAACTGGACGAGCCATGGACATGACTTGAACAGTGTGAAAAATATTGGGGGAGGACAGTTGCTAGTGCGTATGGGAATCTAAACAGGTAAACCACATTCTCCGGATGGAACTGTGGCAATTTATTTACAGATGCCCTCTGACGTTTTAGACGTTACGGACGGATACAGATGACTGGATGCCAGTTACGTACACATAGCCTAAAATCCCACCCATGCGCATGAAAGTTGTCCTCTAAATTGCACAATAGGCGGATAGAATCTCCTTCGCATATTTGTGTCTAGGATAGTCATTTATATATTATTTTATTCTGGCAGTTCATATTAGCTTGTTCTTCCTGTATCTTGCTACGTCCATCTGAGGACCTGGTTTTTCCCCAGGTGTGTGTTCATGTCTTCCGCAGGTATCCTAGCCAAGGCCGTGGTCTTCTCCATTCCTTCGAAGACAATTGCGCTTGGTTCGTCTTGCCATTTTTATCGCTCGATTTGTTGTACATTTCTTTCATTGAGATAGTTGGTAGTGGACTTTGTCTCCGCCCAACGATTGTATCACAAATATCCAAGTTGATTTTATGTTATTATTCTTTTCATTGTGGATGAGATTTAGTTTGTCTTGGATTACTACAATTTACAGCTTATGTATTTATACGAGGCCTATGTACTTCGTATGAATATAGCTGACATGTCTACGTTTCTAGTCCTACGTATATTGGGACTGGGGCGTTACAGATGGGGACCCATCCATGCAGCAGGGTCGATGGAGAGCCATCCATGCGACAGGGTCGATGGGGACCCATCCATACAGCAGGTTCGATGGGGAGTCATCCATGTGACAGGGTCGATGGGGAGCCATCTATGCGGCTGGGTAGATGGGGACCCATCCATGCAGCAGGGTCGATGTGTAGTCATCTATGCGGCTGGGTCAATGTGGACCCATCCATACGGCAGGGCCGATAGGGTGCCATCTATGTAGCTGGATCGATGGGAAGCCATCCATGCGGTTGGGTCGATGGGGTGCCATCTATGCTGCTGGCTCGATGGAGTGCCATCTATGCGGCTGGCTCGATGGGGACCCATCCACGCGGCTGGGTCAATAGGGAGCCATCTATGCGGCTGGGTCGATGGGGTGCCATCTATGTGGCTGGGTCGATGGTGACCCATCCATACGGCGGGGTCGATGGGGTACCATCTATGCGGCTGGGTCGATGGGGACCCATCCATGCGGTTAGGTCGAGGGGGTGCCATCTATGCGGCTGGGTCGATGGGGTGCCATCTATGCAGCTGGGTCGATGGGGTGCCATCTATGCGGCTGGGTCGATGTGTACCCATCAATCTCTGAAAATCTGAGAAGGATGGCCAGGGAAACGATAGCTTCCAATCTCCATAAAATCTTCACTATAAGTCCAAATTTGGACTTCCATAAGTCAAAATTGGGTAGAATGAACTTCTCTACAACATGAAACAATCAAAGCTTGAAAATAATAAAGTTTGATAGATTAAAACCTAAAAAAATTCGAAAATGCAATAAGCTTAGATCTACAAGAAATAAACCACGAAAATTAAAAATGTTAAGTACTAAAGTGCCTTATAATCTCGTAAGGAAGACAATGGAACAATAAAAATGGAGTTCCGTCATAAAGTAAGTTACACTTGCCTAAGCCTCTCTTGGTAGGTGGAGAAGTTAAGAGGAAGAAGATGAAGAAATAAATAAAGAATGAGAAGTAAATGAGGAGAGAGAGAGAGGGGTTGGTAGCTTTTAAAGAGAGAGGTCACATGTTGAACCAACCCAACCAAGCCAAACCAAAACTAAACCAAACCAATGCAAGATTAAACCAAGACAAAACTAAGTCAACACCAACCTAGACTAGGCAAGCAAGTCAAGTCCAACTACGGGTCACCTGACAAACGTCAGAGATCTCGTATACGTATAAGAAAATACGTATACGGGAAACGGGAGTGACACCATCCGACTATCTTTTGACTCACTCATTTTTTCTATTTTGACTTCTTGTATCTTCTGTGAGTGCTGTGGATGAGATATAGTTTTATGATGTTCTGGCCTGCAATTTATATTATTACAGCTTATGTATTATACAAGGATTCCATATATTGGAGTATTCTTCGTATATATGCAGCTGGCATTTTCACGTACTTGGTCCTAAGTATTTTAGGACCGGGGCATTACAGCTTCTTTGAAGTAGGAGATATATAACCCACCGCGGACCGACTAGCCACGGCGGAGGCTAGCGGCCATTGAAAGTTGAGTGTGTTCTCGACATAAAGTCGGGTGGAACGAGAATGAGAAATCCTTCCCTCCTTCGAACATAACTATTTATAGGCCAAAGCATAGTCAACCCCATTCGCCAAGTGACAATCTCTCTGAGATTAGTGGGATGGACCTATCATTAATTACAATAAATCTGCCATCTCGAGTTTAACTATGTCAAAGTCATTATTTTGAGCCTCGAAATACGCTACGAGGTTGATTAAAATAATATGCCTTTCCTACAAGATCAAGTGATGCGCCCTATAATCGATGCATTCCATAAATTAACGCATACTGCAGTAGATGTGCCCCATAATCGATGCGCCAACATAGCCTCCTTGCCTATCAATATTTAAAGCTAAGTGTCAGATGTCAGTAGAACGTGCCTCGAAGACAGTACAGTTCACAATTTTCATAGAAAATGAACAGCTGCCTACGTTAGCACAGGTCGGCGTCATCGTTAGCAGCTTTTGTTGGTTATATCTGTACAACCACGTGATTATCCTCACCATTCTACCCATGTACCCTAAAGCCATGCGCCTAGAACTCGCATACGCCCCAATGTCCATGCGCTCAATTCTATATACAATGAGTCTAGACAACACATCAAACCTATCATATTTTAACAGATCGAGATCTTTAAGCAATGTACACATGCCATGTGTCATTGACTCAGTCAAGCTCATGAACAGGTACAAACCACCCAAGATCTCAGCATGAAATAAATCTTAACAACTACCACGTGTCAGTTCATCCGTAGCCCAACAATACAGTTATACCAGATTCAGTTCAAACTTCTCGGATGCAACATCGCTACACCCCAAAAGTCAAGCGCATAGCGTAACTACGTGCCAAAAAGTCCACGCATGTGTTACATATGCGTGCATGCACGGATCATTCCAACCTTTATAAATAGAAGGCTCATTCCTTCATTCAACACAGACAAATACAATCGAATTAATGTCCAACCATAGACTTGTAATTTCTTTTTGATCGTTATCAGATTGTCAATAGAGTAAAGGAATCAGAAGTACCATTCGATCTCCATTGCCACACGTCCCCTGAAAATAAATTATACTCAAAAATTTATATGTAGGATCAAAGTTGTACTTTTATTAATTTGTTTGAAAGTAAAAGTTCTTTGACACTTTTCCATGGAAAATACTACTTAAGAAGAGTCCTAGGAGTTTGATCTGTGGACAGGTGTTCCTTTATGCACAAGATATAGAAGTAACACATCTTACAGCGACTAACTATCATGCAATAGCTAAGGGGAAGCTGCATGTTAATAGCAGTATCTACTGCTTTGTGGACATCCTTAGGAGACTGCTGTTAATAGCAGTATAAGGTCCTTGCTGCTTGTGGGGATAGCTGCAAGTGAAGGAAGATAGGTAAAGGTAGTCCAGGCATGTGCAAGTAGCACCTTGCATCAGTGCACTTGCACTGATGGGTGATCAAAGGGTCACCTGCTTGTAGGGGTAGCCTGTGCAAGTGTTATAAATGGGGGATTCATATGCAAGCTTGTGAAGGAAAGGTAGCAGCTGGTAGTATACTACAGGGGTAAAGAAGATGCACTGATGGGGTTGCACATCAAGTTAGCCTAAATTGATTCGAAGTTATGGGAAGTCAAAAGATTGCTAGGTGACAAGTTTGGATGGGACATGATATATCAAGTTGAAGGTACTCTTGTTTGCTTCAAAACTCATGAAGGAAGTTTCAAAAGATTGCATTTCTTGTGCTCTAAAAGTCAAAGCTACGAAAAATTACATCTATGATCATAATAAAAATAAAATTTAATCTAAGAAATAAAAATCATATAAAATAAACAAATAAATAATTTTTAAAAATTAGGGTGCTTACTATGTATGTGTCATATAATTGTATATATGTGGGAGAACCTGTATTTGTTTTTGTCTAGGTGTATCTATAGGAGTACGTGCACATGAGGCACATATTGTGCCTTGGGTGTGCAAATTCTACCTGTGAGAGCGGTGGTGTCGATGTGTGTATATATATATATATATATATATATATATATATATATATATATCAGCTCCGTTTTGGCGATCGTCTAAAACCCTAGCCGTGCCCTCTTTGCCCCCGACTCCGGCTTGGCCTCTGGCCGGGCGGGCGTCCCACGCCAGTAGAGACACTCTCTCCATCGGCAACCCTCCTACCATGGCTAAGACGTTCGTCGAGGCGGTTGTGGGGGCCCAACCTGTGTCGACTACTTCGATTCCGATCCGAGCTCCCTCTTTCTCATGAGGGATCCCGGTGATATCCTTCTTTGATGAGGAGGAAACCAACCTTGCGGACCCTTTCTGCTTCGCCCTCATTGGCAAGTTTTTCTATTCACGCCCCTTCATGGATGTGATTAGGAAGGCTTTCCTCAACTTCAAGTTCACTGGTCTTATTCAAGTCGGATCTATTGACCCTAAGCATATCCTTATTCGGCCGCTGGTGGAAGTGGATTTTCTCCGTTTTCGTTCAAAGGATCTATGGTTTATTACACGGGCTCCTATGAGATTACTTAGGTGGCATAAGGATTTCTCTCCTTCGGAGGAATTCCTTCTAGCTTCTGTCTAGGTTTCTCTTCCAGGTCTGTCCATACAATTTTTCAACAAAAATGCGTTGTTCTCTCTAGCCATGGGTATTGGTAACCCTCTGCGTCTGGATCACGCTACTGAAGACCTACTTATTGAACTTGATGCCAGCAAAACTCCTCCTCCACTACTGGCCATCCAGTTATCTAATGGCAGAAAGATCTCACAAAAAGTAGAATATGAGTCCTCTCCTATGTACTGCTCTTTCTGCAAGCACCAAGGCCATGTTCGTAGTTCATGCAAAGCCATCCAGAAGGATAAGCAGCCAATGAAGGAGCCTCTTACGCAATGTGTACGTGATCCCATTGCTAGAGGCCAGACTACACTGGTTGTTGGAGAATGCTCTATACAAGCTCCTTTAGAAGGAGGCTTAATTAATGATCAGGTTCCCCCTCCTTGAATGAACAAATCCAACCACCGGATCCCAAGGATGCATTATTTCTTCCCCACATGATTCTCTCTACAGCTCCCCATGATTAAACTAATCCCGTACTGCCACCTCCCTCATCAGCTCTCCTGGACCAAGCCAATCCCGACGCTCCACTAATACTATCGTCTCTTGGTGACGGCTGCGACAATCACTTCAACGCTCCCTCCAAGGACCCTGCGGCTATCGCCAACGTGACAGCGACGGTCACCACTGCGATACCTTTATCAATTGAAGCCCCCTAAACAGCCATCATTCCTCCTTCACTCCTCTCCGTCCCACCAAATCAACTCCCTGTGCAAAATGAAGCTCTTTCTGATGACCAACTCGAGGAGGGTGAGCTCGACACACACACCATGTCATGGGCTCAATAAGTGAAGGAAGAAGAAGCTCGTACGGACCCACCGGAGCCTGAAGATGGCCGCCCAACCGAACCTAGATCAAAGAAGGTGCCACCGCCGTCGTCTTCTCGAGTCCTTCGATCTGCAGCTAAGCTCACTCCAAACCCGTCCACCTCATCCTCCTCTAATGTTTGATATCCTTTTTTGGAACGTTCGAGGAATAGCTAATCACATGACTCTTAAAAGAATAAAAAGTCTATGTCGCATGCATAAAGTCTAGCTCCTAGCTATTATAGAACCCAAAGTTACTACTGACCAACTCCATTTCTATCAAGTCAAGCTCGGCTTTCATATGGCTTTCACGAACGATAAAGGAAATATTTGGATTCTTTGTAGCAAGTAAGGACAAATCACCCTGGACGATGCTATGGACTAGTCTCTTTCGGTCCCCTTCTCTCATTCTATTATTCCTTCTATATCACTTATCTCAGTTGTTCATGGCAGTAACACCAAGGAGGGTCGAGGCTTGCTTTGGGATTTATTACTTAGACTCTCGAATCTCTTTACTGCCTATGGCTGATTGGAGGCAACATCAATGCTATTACTCGGACTGATGAGAAGTTCGGAGGCCTGCCCCCCAATGAGGCGTCCATGCGGGAGTTCAGGGAGTTCCAATTGGCTGCTGGAGTTATGGAGGCTCTGTTCACTGGCAATTGCTTTACTTGGGTCAAGACCGACGAGGGGACAGAGCGGCAGAGCTCCAGGCTTGACAGGGTGCTCATGGATAGGAGCTGGTGTGATAGGGCCCCTCTCATGTTGTGTGATCATCTAAATCGTACTTAGTCCGATCATGCTCCTATCCTCGTTCAGTTTCGAGCTCGATCTTCTGTACCTAAGAAGCCATTTCGGTTCCTGTCCTTTTGGCTGGCTCATCCTTCATTTTCTCAAACAGTTGATCAAGCCTGGACTTCGGTTCATCATCATAACCCTATCATTAATTTGGGTATACGGCTAACGGCTACCCGAAAGGCTTTATCATCATGGAGTCACGCTACATTCGGTGACATTTTCCATGCTATAAAACTTACAGAGATAGAGTTGTCGCAGCTGACGTTGCTTTCAAAAATGACCCATCCTTCGCTTCGAAATTCAGGAAGCGCAGGCTCACCTCAAACAGAGAATCTAAATCGAAGAGGCCTTTTGGAAACCAAAGGCTAGGCCCAAATGGGACTTGCAAGGCGATCGAAACTCGGGGTATTTTCATTCGTGTGTTTCTAATAAGCGTCGGCGTCTGCATATTCATCAACTTAGGGCGAAGACGGGTCCACTGCCAATGATCTCGAGGGCATTCAACAGATTGCTAATGACCATTACGCGAAGTTGTTCCTTCCAGAGCCAGATATTGATGATGAGGAGTTCATGTCTGTGCTTCCTAAGATCCTTAGTGATGAAGAAAGCGCAGCTCTTACTATGAAGCCTACCATGGAGGAGCTCTACAATACTGTTAAATTAATTGATCGCCATAATGCCCCTGGACGAGATGGTTTCACTGGGATTTTCTTCATCAAATGTTGGCATATTATCAAAGATGATGTCCTGGCTGCGGTTCACATGTTCTTCGATGGATTCTACTTGTCGAAAGTCATCACCAGCACCCTTCTCATCTTGATTCCCAAGAATAAGCATCCATCCTCCATTTCTGAGTATAGGCCGATCAGCCTCTGTAATTTCGTGAATAAGATTTTCTCTAAACTTCTTGCAAATAGCCTCTCTCCTACGATGACAAGGATCATTTCCCTAGAGCAAAGTAGATTCATTAATGATAGGGAGATTGTCGATAACATTATCCTTGCTCAGGAGATGTTCAGCATGCTTGGTCACGATAATTGGGGGCGTAATACAGCTATTAAGCTTGATATGAGCAAGACGTATGATCGGGTAAATTGGAGATTCTTATTTTCTACTATTCGTAGGCTTGGATTCAATGAAACTTGGATTAACATGATCCTATATTTGGTAAACAATGTGTGGTTCTCAACTATGATAAATGGCAATATGTCAGGCTATTTTCAGGCTTTCAGGGGGCTACGTCAAGGTGATCCCTTATCTCCTATGTTTTTCGTTATTACGGCTGAATCTTTGAGTAGGAACTTACAGAGATTGGCATTACAACCTTTCTTTACCCCGTATTATTCCCCTAGAGGATGCCCAAGAGTCATACATCTCATTTATGCCGATGATATCATAATTTTCTCGGAGGGAGATAGGCGTTCAATACAGTTGCTTATGAAGGTTCTTCAGCGCTATGAGCGAGCCTCAGGATAGCTTGTCTACTCTTCTAAATCTTCCATATGTGTTACAGTAGATTTCCCGGAGGACATGGGCAACTCTTTGAGTTTTTTGACATGATATCAGCTTAAAATCCCTACTATAACCTATCTCGGCTGCCCACTTATGACTGATAGGAGGAATTCGACAATGTTTGAAGAACTCAAGGAGAAAGTTCATAGTAAAATAGACGGGTGGCACAACAAGATCCTGTCTCCTGGGGGTAAGTTGATTCTCACTAAGTCAGTGTTATCTTCCATTCTCATCTTTTATCTTGCTGCGAGCAACCCTCCTATGAGTGTTCTTAATTAAATTGAAGCTATGTTTAGTGAATTTATGTAGGGATCGAAGGATGGCAATAGGAAACACTCATGGATCGGTTGGAATGAAATTGCTCGACCACATGAGGAGGGGGGCCTGGGCGTTAGGAGGCACAATGATGTCTTCGATGCCTTCA
Organism: Iris pallida; assembly: GCA_029216955.1. Classification (NCBI taxonomy): domain Eukaryota; kingdom Viridiplantae; phylum Streptophyta; class Magnoliopsida; order Asparagales; family Iridaceae; genus Iris; species Iris pallida. Next base: position 5,170,725 of record JANAVB010034418.1, on the reverse strand, counting down.
CTGTTAAACTCCGGTGGAAACTGAGATCACATGACTCACTATGGACAAAGTTCATAAAGAGGAAATACTTCCCCTATATCCACCCGATCCAAGATACAGTCCAATCTAATGCTTCACATATATGGCGTTGCATTCTTGCGGGAAGGGATCTAGATGACAGGTTCCAATTGATAGAAGAAGATGGCATTGGTCGGCACTAGCTACCCGATCCTTGATTCACTGTCTCATAGGCCTGAAAGGCTATAAGACCTCCATTTCCTGTTGATAAATGGTTTAAGCACATTTGGAGCACCTGTATTCCTTCTAAATGGTCGGTTCTCCTATGGCAGATCCTCCTTGGTCGACTCCCTACTGATGCTAATGTTCAAAAGCTGGGATTTCAGCTTGCTTCGGCTTGCCATTATTGCTTAAACCCTAAGTCTGAATCTATCAAACATATATTTTATGAGGGACAGTTGGCAAGACAGGCTTGGAGTACTTCTCAGTCTATCCTCAAAATCCATGGTCGTGTGTCGAGCTTGGAGGGTTGTTTAACTCTATGGTGGAGAAGAAACAATCTACACTACAAATAGATCACTGTAGGTACGATTTGCTGGATTTTATAGAAAAATAGAAACAAGTGGAGGAATGAGCAATACAAATACAATGGGAGGCAAATTTGCAAGGAGATCCAGAGACAAATTGGCAAAGCTACAATTGCCTGCTCGCATGGAAAGAAGAAAACCTAAAGTTTTGTATCGGGAATAATATGAATTCCTATGTATTTTGATTTTGTCTTTCTTTCTCAATAAAGTTTAGGTTACTGAAAAAAAAATAATAAATAAATATATATATATATATATATATATTTCGCTCTGCTTCCCCGTTCTCCATCTATGCCCACTCTCTCGACCATCCCCGACGGGCCTCTCCTAGGCCGGCGGTAGCCGCCCCCAGCCTACTCCCCTTCTCCATCCCCGGATGGCGCTCCCACCCGTCCATCCACCGGACCTCCTCGCCATCTTCGGACACTCGTATCCTTCCACTCTTCACCCTACCCAACCACCTCTGACATGCCCACCTTCCCTCCCCTCCTTCGTCCCCTCCCACCTCCTCGCCCTTTCCTTTCGTCTTCGCCAGGCCTTGCCCCTCCCCCCCCACCCCCTCGGCTACCGACTGTCACCCACCTCTGCCCCCCTCTTTTTTTCTCCTCCCGTAGGTCGCTATCCCCCACCCTCTTCACCCTGATCTCGCTGCCAGTTGTCGCCTCCCAGCCACCCTCCCCCGTCCCAGTGTCCCTCTTCGGACTCCTGTGTCGGCTCCCTCACCCTCCGCCACCCCCACCTCCACCTCTACCTCCGCCCGGTCTTATTTTGGTAGGATCCTTCCCCCAAGTTGGATTTCAAATTTTTGTTTTCCCGCCTGTCCACCGTATTGTAGAAGCATGAAAAATATAGGGTTCATGCGGATTACAAATTGCCGCATAGGTACCCTGGGCCAAACAGGTCCGCATAAAGGAAAGCCTAATGACTATTCAAAGACATATGCGACCCGTCGACAAACAGCTGTAGAAGGAAAAAAAATGCGACCAAGGAGGAGCAGTTCGTGATAAAGCTAACAAGTCCTGGCAAAACATGACACTTCTGATATGTCGACAAGAAAGATAAGACGTGAGACGTCGCCCAAAAGCAGGGTTCGTACGCCTCCATGCGGCCAGAAGAGTGTCACCTAAGCCGCATGAAACACATGCGACTCAGGATATGCGGCCCCAAAGTTTCCTTAACTTCATGCAGCCAGGAGTAATTATGATCCAAGCCGCATGCATGAGTCTCATGAGACCCCGCATGATCGAAGACTGAGAATGCTATACGTACGAGACACGTGGCAATCTGACCAATTCCTTAACTAGCCATATTTGCTGTAATAAAATCCCAACAAATCGACAGATGGCAGCCCAAGAATGGGTCTTCGCGTGCTAATCAGCCACGTGGCTGCAAGCCGTCTATGCGGCTCAAAATATATCTTATTATAAATGGCATGGTGCCATACCCCTGCAAAAAGGCTAGCAACCTTCAAGAAAAAAAGTAATATCTTCACGAGCAAGAGACTGCATTAGATAGTCCACAGAGTAAGGCAGAGTTGATAGCACTTTCCCGAGCCTCCACCATCACCCCCGAGAATCAAAACTAATTAATTTTACTTAGATTGTTTCTTAGGCTTTCTTTCTAGGTTCTTCTTTGTACAAGCGAGTTTGCAATCAATTCCAGCATTCTGTAATACTTGCTGTTGATTTTTATGGCATATACATTGGCGACTCTGCTGGGGACATCCTTCTCTTCCGATGAGAAGTTGGTGACATAATCTGACGCGTCCAAGCTAGGATCTACGCAGTAGATGCTTGTGGTCCACTTTGACCAACAACCTTCGAAGAATTGCTCTCTGAAGGGAGCACCAGCCCGTCTCAGAGGCGAGCCAACCCGAAGAGGACTCGCAAGGCGTCGGTGCGAAAAACTGTTGCCTCCAACCAAGTTCTCGAAGAAGCTCCTTCTGCAGCCCAAGACGATGACCAGAACTCTCTTGTGGCTTTGTTTCCGATCGCAGAGGACCCCACTGTCTCCAAATCTAGCAGAGGAAAACACTACGATAATGAGTTTTTGGGAGCACAAGGGAACTCCATGTGGACAAAGAGGAGGCCGCAGAGAGGAGATGGGCAGTCTGTCCATACAACGGACAACTCCGGCCGCAGGCAGACAACTCATGCGGCAGCCAACTCTCGCCGCATAAAGATGATCCATGCGGCAGCCAGATCCTGCCGCAAGAAGATGGTCCATGCGACCACCAATCCTGGCTTCAAACAGGACGTCTCATGCGGCCCTATCAGAAGCTTTATGTTCGACCGCCTCTCATACGGGCCCGATGCCATGCGGCCCATCAAGGATACGGGATGTATCAATCTGGACTCTTTTTACTATACACCTTTGGGCGCTAAGTCAAAAAAGTCTAGGGTAGTGTGCGCCCAACCTATCCAGTCAACTGTCCAAGTTACTGACTGTCAGTGGGCCCCATTGACTGTTACACGGGCTCCTGACGGAAAATTGTACAGAACAACTCGCGTCTAGTCCACCACGACCAACGGACAGGGTGGGTCTTTAAAGTCCCCCGCTAAAGATCCAGAGCAAGTTCTTTTACTAGCCACGGATCAGGGAGCAAACATGATACCTAAGAACCCATATGCTCCGGATTCCCGAGTTCACAAGTTTGGTGCAAAGGTAGAGCAGCCTCCTACCGACCTACGTGACTTGATTACTCACAAACGCAAGACGGCAGCGTAGGCATGCAATGAGTCCTTCTCGAGGTGTCGTTGCACCCAAGTCATCATCAACTACTGTTGCAACAAATCAACAGCACCTGAAGATTGGCAGTCAGTTATCCATCGACTGCAGCAGCCAGCACCTGTCCGACAGATGAAAATTCTAGGGGACAAGGAGTTTTCTTTTGCCTCATGTAATTCAATTCAAAAAGTTCCTCCTGGTAAGGGAGAAAAGAAGACAGACTCTTCCAGCCCGGCCATCTGGGCCAATACCGCAAAGAGACCCTCATCTGGGGGTTCCCATCAACCACAGGGGGTGTCTATATAGGCACTCGATCTAAAAAGAAGCTTTTGGCACCCGAGGGTTCACCGTCGGTCTCCTTGAGAGTAGATGAAGTTAGGGGTAGCAGCCCCCTCAATATATGCGACAACCCGGTATACCAAGAGCACACACAGGGGGTAGAGATCCTCCAGAACTCTACAACAGAATCAGATTTCCCTGAAGGCCACCACCCTCACCAAGACGATGCGGCTTCCTGCACAGGGGGTAGCACCCTTCTGAGTCTGACGAAGACGATATTTCAATATTTCCTAACGATTTCTCTATACAAGGGTACGGCACCGAAAGTACCTCTGCCGTAATCCCTTCCACCTCTACCCACGTGAGGACAGTCTTTATGACTGACGACGATCATGAAGTACCTTCCGACCGACAATGGCTAGAAGTTCTTGAAGCCATGCTCCTGTCCTTAGTCAAGTCGGTGGACGAGATCAAAGCCGCCTTGCCAGCTCAACCAGCAAGGACACCTGGACAAACAAGCTTGGGACCCACAGTCAACGTAGACTACAACACGACCGCCCTTCCTTTGGGTGATGATCCCGTAGCACCATCAGTTCCTTCACCTGCAGATGAAGCCAAGGAGGCAAGGAGGTAAGTCCAGGAGCTTCAAGCAATGTTCAATGCCCGAGACTCCTCTCGAGATCTAAGAATATGGCAGCCATATCCCGTTGCATAGAAAGATGTGCCTTCTCTACCGTGGTACAAGTCGTTCTATATCGATTCTTATGATAGGAAGACCTTTGCTAGTCGGTACATTACTTACTTTGAAGTCACAACCGACCACTTGTCACATAGTAACGCTATCCTCACGCGACTATTCATCGAAGCATTGGAGGGAATCGCATTCGACTGGTACCACAACCTTTCCGACAATTGTATCCATTCTTTTGACTGCTTCAAGCACATGTTCCTGTAGAGATTCTACAAAATAGGGCATGATGTGACGATGTCATCTCTCATGGACGTCGTCCAGGGAGAGAGGGAGCAGACAAGGAACTATATCGAGCAGTTCCGCCAAACCGCGATGAGATTGCCCTAAGGCAATCCCGAGAGCTCCTTGATTGAAATATGCAAAAAGAAGATGCTCCCTACAATTAGCCTCTCGATGGGAAATAACCAGTTCAGAGATTGGACGACCTTCATCATAAGTTCTACAAAAGCAGAGAAAAAACTGAAGAAGGCTCGCCAGCTTGGATTACACATCCCAGACGGAGAAGATAAGGGCAGACGTCCTGGTCCGACCTCCAGTAACAGCAACAGTGGTGCCACCACCAACCGGGACAATAAGGGCAAACAGGCCATGGTCACTAATGCGACTCAGAAGCTCGAACGAAAAGAGGCGGAAGGTCAGTGGCCTAAGATCAACTACTCATTCGAAGGAAGTCATGTCAAAGCTATCTTCGATATGCTCTTGCAAGGGGGTAGGATCCAGCTCCCGCCACCAAGGCGCGAGCCCCGAGCAGTAGAAATAGAGGACCCAAAGTATTGTCAATTCCACTGCTATGTCCATCATGCCACACAGGATTGCTTCCAATTAAAGCAGTACATTCAGAGTCTTATCAAATCCAAAGCTCTGTTGATAGACTGTGAAGAGGTTACCATGGCAGCAAACATGGTATCTATTCAGTTCGGCAACTTCCCTCCAACAAGCACTCCAGATAGGGTAATACCTATCCCTCGGGCAACGATGGAGGTTACTAATCATCTACCCGCCAGAAGCCGGATATTTGGATCGGTACCCTTCACCATATCGCGAGGAGAGACCATGTGGGTGCATCCAGACTTGGTGCCCGAAGTTACCTAGAGGGTGTTATCTCCTTCCAATAAGAAGAAGGACATGATGTCTAGAGCCTACCATACAATTTCAGCTAAAGCTGCAAACGTTGTTACCCGGTCTGGAGCGCAAGTCCAGCCCGCACGGGATTGTCCAGCCGAAGATCCTTAGCTAGCAATATTGCCTTCCTCTGATGTTCCAAGGCCAGCTCAACCTCCACTGGTGGGTAAGTCCAAAACAAAGGAAACCCGTTTCGACATGCCACTCCGTAGTGATGTACCTTAGGGACTCGAGAGACCTTAGAACTTTGACATATTAACACAGTTGGCTAATACGTCAACAAAGTTGTCGCTATACGAGCTCCTAAGGTTCTCCAAGGATCTTTGTGTCGCATTAAGCGAAGCACTCTAGAATGCTGGTGCCTACTTAGCTCAGGTCAAGCCTCCAAGAGAAGACCCGCCAGCAGATCTACATGGCGGCGGTAGCGCAGATGCAATACCTAACATCATATTCACTCTGCAGGACATGTTGATTAAGACCAACTTTCATGATCGCCCCTTGTACTACACTGGATACATAGGCGACATCAAGGTAGATCGGATGCATATCGACCCGGGCTCGTCAATAACCATCATCCCGAAAAGCCTGATCCAACTTCTTGTCATCCCTATGCACCGACTAGCAACAACCAATATTGCTATTAGCAGTTTTAACTCAGAGAGAAGCTATCCCCTAGGAAAGATCCGGTTGAAGTGCCAGATTGGTGACCTGAGGACGAAAGTTACCTGCTACGTCATAGATGCAGACACCTCCTACAACATCCTCCTGGGAAGTCCATAGATACATGAGTATATGATCGTGCCATCCACCCTTTACCAATGTTTCAAATATGTCAGCAAGCACGGTTCGGTGAACACCGAATTCGTCGACATTGATCCCTTCAAAGGGGTAGAATCTTATTACTCTTCGGAGGCTTGTCTATATGACGAATCCAAGAAACATATAACGGACGAGTCGGAGGCCATCACAGGGCCAGAAGAACCCTTGAGAATCCATCTCCAAGCCCACAAACCGGGTAGGGTCGCACCCCTTATCGAAACCTTACATAAAGAGGTGCTCGGTTCTTCTGTCATACCGGCGCAATCGGAACCAATGGTCATCCGTCTCCAGAGATCCAGCAAGGAGACAAAACTTATTATAGGACCAATGATGATCCGGCTGCCAAAGTCCAATCAAAGGCAACATGAAGATAAGAAGACCTCGGTAACACCGATGGTAATCTGATTGCCAAAATCTGCTCCAGGGCAACTAGAAGACACAAAATCCCATGCGGAGCCAATGGTCATCCGTCTTTCCAAGACGAGATAGCAGCCAAGTATTGATCTAAAACTCCCAGCCAGGTCAATACCTCAAGCAGAACCCTTGGGGGTCAAGTTGCCCAAGATAGCGTCCCAAACTCTGAGCTCGCAGGGGTTGGCCAAGGAGGATGGAGAACTCTCCAAATATATGGTTATACATGTAGATAGCCCCTCTCTTGATGATGTAATCCCCGTGGATAAAATTCCTTATTTCATCTATAAGAGGCTACCGTTAGACTATTCTGGGTATGATAAGCCTAATCTAACGTATGCCGTACGTGACTGTCTAGACGTTAGCCTGCATACACAGGTGACAACTGTCCATACCCCAAATTGACTTGCTCCCATAAAAGGTACTTACTTCCCGGTCTCAGATAAAAGAGGATGGGATCAGACGATCATCTTTGGCCAGAAAGAAGGTCCTTAATCTTTTACGCCACAAGAGTCCGACCTCGGACCCGAAGCCCGGAGACTACCGCTCTACTTGTATAGTCCTCAAGCCAAGTACTTCATGCAAAAATTGGGATACGACATGGAGGCTACCCCGGGTCTAAATTATGGCAGTGGTCGACGATTGCCTCTACAGCCGCCCGCACCGGTAGGGAAGCCTCAAGATTATTATCACAAATCCAAACGCGACCTCGGGTATGTTACTCCACCTACAACTTCCGAAAGTTCAGACGAAGAATGCGAGTGGCACTCCCATTCGTCCGAGTCACCCATTTATGACTCCGATAGTAGAATTGGAGATATATTCAGACAAATATTATCTGCCAATATGACATCTGCTGATGTCGAAGAAGAAGATGAAGACCTACTTGAACCTCTTGAGTTGGAGCCGTGGGTCCAGCAACTAGATACACAATGGGAGAACTGCTTCGAACTTCGTGATCCTTCTACTGAAGATGAGGTTATGCAAATGAACCTCTGTAATGCATCCTCTCCAAAGTTAATTTTTGTCAGTAAAAGTCTGACAGACGACGAGTGGGAGTCGTTGTTACAACTCGTTAGAGAATACATCGACGTCTTTGCCTGGAGCTATAAAGACATGCCAGGGCTGTACCCCGAGATTGTACTCCATAAGCTCAATATCTATCCGGACACAAAACTAGTCAATCAACAGCGACGACGATTTCGTCCAGATATCATGAATTCCATCGAGGCAGAAGTGAACAAGCTTATAGCTAGTAGTTTCATCCGGGAAGAGCAGCACCCAGATTGGGTAGCCAATATAGTGCCAGTCATCAAGAAGAATGAGAAAATCTGAATCTGCATTAATTTTTGTAATCTGAATGTGGCTTGACCTAAGGATGAATTCCCTCTTCTGATCACCGATATAATGATTGATATTACGTACGGCTATGATCGCATGTCCTTTATGGATAGCTTTTCGGGATACAATCAAATCAAGATAGCTCCTGATGATGAGAAGCATACGTCATTCTGAACGCCTATCGGCGTATATTGTTATACGGTCATGCCCTTTGGCCTGAAGAACGCCGGTACAACATATCAACGGGCTATGAGTGTCATCTTCATAGATCATTTGTGCAAAACGGTAGAGTGTTACGTAGACGACATCGCCGTCAAGAGCCGCTCCAAAAATAATTATTTACACGACTTGAAAATAATGTTCGACCTCGTACGGGCACACAACCGGAAGATGAATCCTACCAAGTCTTTTCTGGGGGTATCTAGCAAAAACTTTTTGGGGTTTGTCGTTACTTCCCGGGGCATTCATATAGATCCCGACAAAACAAATGTAATCCTGGAGATGAACCCACCAAAGAACCTCCGTGAACTTCGTGGCCTTCAAGGAAGACTAGCCTATATCAGAAGGTTTATATCTAACTTCTCAGGGCAAAGCCAATCCTTCACTCAACTCATAAGGAAAGGTGTCTCCTTTATATGGAACGAGGAATGTCAGTATGCCTTTGATGATATTAAGGAATACCTGATGAATCCGCCAGTTCTGGTAGCCCTGGTCGCCGGAAAGACCTTTCTACTTTATGTACGGGCGATAGAACACTCCCTCGGTGCTCTGCTAGCACAGAATAATGCTGTGGGACATGAACAAGCTATTTACTATCTCAGCCGAATGATGATAGGACTTGAATATAGGTACACTGCCGTAGAAAAGGAGTGTCTTGCCCTAGTGTTCGCCATTCAGAAAATACGATACTATGTGAAAGGACAGACCATCCATGTGATTTCACGAGTAATTCCCCTCAAGGTTCTCATGAACAAGCCAGGCGCACTCAGTTCTCGTCTATCTACCTGGGTGATACTATTATCCCCTTATGACATGTTTTTTGATCCGCAGAAAGCTATCAAGGGTCAAGCCCTGGCTGCCTTCCTAGCAGCCCATTCAGGCTCAAAAATAGCTAGAATTTATGAAGAAATTCTGGATGAAGTCGTCGCCTTGAACATATCATACAATGCCATTTGGCGAATGTTCTTCGATGGTACTTCAAAAACGGGGCCACAAGGCGATATCGTCGCTAGAGTCAGGATGGTATTAATTTCTCCCTCCGGGCTAGTAGTCAATCGGGCGTATTCCCTTACAAAACCCTGTTCAAACAACATAGCCGAATATAACGCTTTAGTCATTGGGCTCCAACTTGTAAAAGAAGTGGGGATCAGATACCTGGAAGCTTATGGTGACTCGCAGTTGATTGTTAACAAGATCCGGTGTTCATAGGAGGTCCGCAATGAGGACCTGATTCCTTATCATCTGACAGCGGTGGCCATCATTATCACCCTGGAGGGGTTCTTTATAGAGCACGTTCCTAGGCTTTGAAATATCGAAGCCGATGCCCTGGCCGGTCTGGTCGCTTCCTTGGCACTTCCAAATAATGCTCATCATCTAGTCGACGTAATAGGCCATGAACTAGTCTACCCCCGAAACAATCTTCAACTAGGTATGAGTTGCTCCACCAAGATAACCAAAGACATACAAGACTGGAGACGTCCGCTCATCGACTTTGCGGTCTATAGAATTCTGCCAGAGAATGTGAAGGAAGCCACCTCAATAAGAAGACGCTCCCTCAGATTCTTTTACGATATGGAGACGAAAATGATATATCGGCGATCCTATGATGGGCTACTACTAAGATGCCTGTCAAATGCAGAAGCCAAAGAAGCCCTACGTGAAGCTCATCATGGTACTTATGGGGCTCACCAACCTGGCCCGAAATTATAAGATCATCTTCGTCGGATGAGTTATTACTGGCCCACAATGGACGCAGATGCAGTTGATTACACAAAGAAGTGCAAGGCTTGCCAGATCCATGCAGATTTTATACATCTGCCATATGAATTCTTGTACCCGACAGTGGCCTCTTGGCCATTCGAAGCATGGGGAATGGACGTCATTGGGCCAATCACCCCGCCGTCATCTAGAAGGCATAGGTTCATACTTGCAATCACCGATTACTTCTCCAAATGGGCAGAAGCTATTCCGTTGGCAGAGGTCAAGACATCGAACGTGATTAGCTTCATAAAACATTACGTCATCTACAGTTTTGGACTATCCCGGAGGATTATCTACGACAATGGTCCACAGTTCGCAAGCTACGATTTCTATCGATTTTTTGATAAGAATCAAATTCAAAACATGGTCTCGACAGCATATAATCCCTGGGCCAATGGTCTGGCTGAAGCATTCAACAAAACCATAATCAAGCTCCTCAAAAAGTTTGTATCTGTAAACAAACACGACTGGAATAAAAAGCTTCGTGAGTGCCTATGGACGTATCGGACGACGATTCGGACGGCTACAGGAAATACACCGTTCACTTTGGTCTATGGTAGTGAGGCAGTCCTCCCATTGGAAACTCAGATCCCTCACTTCGAGTGGCCTTCACCTACCGGTTGACATAGACGATAACTACCACCGATGGCTACAGGAGTTAGAAGCATTAGATGAGAAGCGTTTACAAGCTCAATAAAGCATAGAGCTCTACCAAACGCGCATCTCTCGAGCTTTTAACAAGAAAGTCAAGCAGAGGATATTCCAAGTAGGCGATCTTGTCTTGGCTATTCGCAGACCAATGGTCATGACTCACAAGACCCCTGACAAATTCTAGCCTAAGTGGGAGGGTCCGTTCATCATCAAGATCGTATTCTTCAACGACACGTATCGTCTCACAAAACAAAATGGAGACTTTCTCATGATGCCCACCAATGGCAAGTTCCTAAAGAAATACTATGTCTAAACGACACCGTCCAACTATCTTTCGGATTGTGAGTCAAATACCCGCAGGTATCGCAGAACTTATGCTCTGACTTCCAATCTCCCAGATTGTTGAGTTACGTACCCTTACGTACTACTGAACTTACTCTCTGTTTACTCCGAATGAATTCTCTTGGTCGTATCTATGAACCCCCTGGTCACAGCTTTTCTACCACCAAGAATTTGCCTCAAAATCTATTGCCCGCACCTCCGGTGCACAGAAGGGTAATAAGTCCATACAACTTATCCTAATCTATTACTCGCACTGTCAGTGCACAAAAAGGGTAATAGATCCACAAAATCCCCAACGAAAAAAGCAACCATATCCATATTACCTCTGAGTTGTTTTCCCGTCTATCACAAATAAATCACCCAATGCATAGAACTTCCACGTTTATAGCACCTCTGAGTTGTTCTGTGTATCCCTATCATGCCTACCCCTACCATGTCCCCATTACCTCTGAGTAGGAAGGCTTTGTTTTGACCCGTATTTACCACGTCCTCATTACCTCTGAGTAAATACGTTGGTTTTCTCTCCACTTATTATCGGTACTCACATCGCCGGTACACAAAAATGATGATAAGTCCACAAAAAAAAAATCCTAATCTCTTACTTACACCATCGGTGTGCCAAAGAGTAGTAGGTCCATAAAATATTATTCAAATCTATTTGCTCATATTTCCAGATGAACAAAAAGGCAATAGGTCCACAAAAATCCCCAACGGGATGTCCTCCACAAATGCTGTATTAGGCCCTCTAGTACAAGCACCACAAAATACCACAAATATAATGGAGTGAACATACTTTGGTCATTCAAGATCAGTTACATTTACATGACTACACCTCCCGTAAAGAATTGCAGAAGAAGCAAAATGAAGGCTACAACTATAGACAGACGGAAGTACAAAGGTAGGATACGAACGTCTAATATATGGTAGCCCACGGATCCCTACAGTCAAGGATTATAGCCGTGCTGAGGCATATATCATTTCCCTAGCCATTTCGAATACGAAAGATCAATCTGACCGGAGCCTTCGGCGGGGGCGGGATGGTCAGAACTCCCAATACTACTGCCCTCAGACTTGGACTCCTTCTTGAGAGCAATCCCCTCCCCGATGGACGCCAGCTCTTATTTTACCTCAACTTTAACAGACATGGACTCTTGTATGATAGAAGGGGGCAGCACCTCTTCCGTCGTAAGGGTTTCAGCCTTCGACACGGATGCTACAAAAATCAAATGAAAAGAAAATAGTCATATAACAACAAAGAACTCTGTTATACGGCCTAGCCAGTTAACGGACCAACCAAAATAGAACTCGTACAGTCCACAGTTGTGAGGCCGGCTTCATGAAACACTCATGCAACATATATATGGCTCAGTCATGAAAAACATATATGGCCCAATACTCGTATGGATCAGTCACAAGGCGATCATGCGACGCAATCGTAAAGTGCTCGTGCGGCACCTATGCGGCTCGATCATGAAAAGTTCCTACAGATTCATCTTGAGGCACTCAGCTAGTTCATATTCGAATAAGCAGCGGTTATGTGACTCAGTCTATGAAGCCCTATCGTATAGAACACATATGGTCCAGACGAGATAGGGCATACATCGACCAGGTTTATAGCAGAGATAGTGTATGACAGCCCCGTGCACGAAAATATGCGTTACGGCCATTTGAAATTTTAAGTAATCGTCTGCTCTCCATCATTACTCTTGGGAGAATGTTGCACATCGGAATGAATGGAAGGAGTATCTGTCGCTCTCGACGGAGAAGCAAGTCTCTTCCTTATGGTCGTCGCACCAATCGACTTAGAAGCTTTTGGAGGCATAGCAGAAGGTATGATGAAGTCAAAGGAGGAGAAGGTAAAAGAGGAAAATCTCTCTCTTAACGACTCCTATTTACAGAATTGCTGAAAGAGACTGTTCGATTCTCAAGATAGAGACAATATTTGGGGACTTTATTCCTAATAACCGTCGAGCGTCTCTTCGGTTTTCGAGATCATTTAAAGATAAAGTTGACGTTTGGGAACTCTATCCCTAGTAACTGGTCTGTATGAAGGGAAGCCGTATGACTGTTCAAAGACATATGCAGCCCATCAACAAACAACAGTAGAAGGAAAAAAATGCGACCAAGGAGGAGCAATTCGTGATAAAGCTGACATGTCCTGGCAAAATAGGAAAGTTCTGACACTTCGACAAGAAAGATAAGACGTGAGACGTCGTCCAAAAGCAGGGTTTGTATGCCTCCATGCGGCCATAAGAGTGTCACCTAAGCCGCATAAAACTCATGCGACTCAGGTTATGCGGCTCCAAAGTTTCCTTAACTTTATGCAGCCAGGAGTATTTATGATCCAAGTTGTATACATGAGTCTTATGCGACCCCGTATGATCGAAGACTGAGAATGCTATACGTAACAGGATACGTGGCAATCTGACCAATTCCTTAACTACCCAAATTTGCTGCAACAAAATCCTAACAAGTCAACAGATAGCAGCCCAAGAACGGGTCTTTACGTGCTAATCAGCCGTCTATGCGGCTCAAAATATATCTTATTATAAATAGAAGGGTGCCACACCCCTGCAAAAGGCTAGCAACCTTCAAGTAAAAAGTAATATCTTCACGAGCTAGAGACTACATCAGATAGTCCACAAAGTAAGGCAGAGTTGATAGCACTTTCCCGAGCCTCCACCGTCACCGTAGAATCAAAACTAAATAATTGTACTTAGATTGTTTCCTAGGCTATCTTTCTAGGTTCTTCTTTGTATAAGCGAGTTTACAATCAATTCCAGTATTCTGTAATACCTGTTGCTGATTTTTATGACAAACATGTATGATACTATCGGGCCATATAGGTCGGATCGTCTATGCGGCCCCCTTCTCGGGGCGCATACTCCTCCTGCAGTCCTCCGGGTGTATACGGCTTTCTGCCCCTATGTGCATACAGCCTCCAACCGGCGAGCGCATATGCCAGCCTACCTTTGGGCACTTTCGGATCTCCGCCCTTGGACGCATGCTGGCCCCCCAGCACTGGAGTTGAGTCACTCCCTTTGGCAGCCCTCCCACCCTCCTCGACCACGAGTGGCCCTTCACCTTCCTCTTGCCCCACTTTGGGCGTAGACCCCCCAATGCTGGAGGTGTATACTTCCCCACTCCCTCCCGGCCTCAAAGCATCTGCCCACTTCGTCGGGAGCCCTCGGTGGGCCTTCTGGCGCTTGCAGCTATCCCACATTCGGGCGCATACCCTTCTTCTCCTTCCAGTTTCGGGTGCACCCCTCCTCTATCGGCGGTGTTCAGACACCCCCAGCTACGACGAGAGCAACCCCCTTGTTGGGCACGGGTGAGGTGAGTGGCCCTTCATCTTCCTCTGGTACCCCTTTGGGCACATATCCCTCCGGTGTAGGAGGCGCAACCCCCTTCCAGCCTCATCACATTTGCTTGGCGTTCCATCTCCCCCGACCTCACCGCGGATGGCCCCCTCCTTGGGCGCATGTGTCGTTCCGTCTGGCACTTGCGATACTCCCCGGTCGTCGCATTAGCCCCTTCTCCGACTCCTGCCCCTTCTTTGATGGCGTCCCCCTCGAGCTTCTCTCCTCCGACTGATCTTCTAGCTATCTACCCATGCCAGAAGCAGATTCCCAGGGCCACCCTCCCTCCCAACTACCCTACCACTGCGGAACGGAGTTCCCCCACAACAGTCCCTGCCCCGGCATCTTCCTTTGCTGACATCCTCCGGCCAGACAGAGCAGCGAATGGGGGTACCCTGTTCAAAGACGTTCATCTCAGTGAAGTCGCCTATCCGGAGTTATCCCCCATGCCCATCGTCCCCTTCTCATGCCTGGAGATTGAGTCCTTGGACACCTCCTTCCCCTTCTCCTTTGTCCTCAAATTTTTCTCGGAATATCCAAAACATTCCAGGGTCCAGGAGGTCATCGCCAGTTGGCGGCTGTCTGCAGAATATAGGGTGGAACCTCTAGATCCCAGACATATCCTGCTCCACCTACCTTCAGAAGATGACCACAGGACTGTGTGGTCTAAAAGTACCAGTATGGTGGATTTTTATTAGATAAAGATTACTAAATGGTCCAAGAACTTTAGTACTAAGGAAGATTCCGCAACGGTGGACGCTTGGGTGACTCTCTCCAACCTCCCCCTCATCGGCTTTGTTCCAGCAACCCTAAGGCGTATAGCCAATTCTTTTGGGACTTACGTGGCCACTGCTCCAGAAACCAACAATCTAACCAAAGTCCTCTATGCCAAGATTTGAGTGTAACTTGATCTCTCGACTGAGCCTCCCAACCATATCCTCATAGAACTGGGCAACCAGTCCCACACCCAACAAATTCTATACGATAACCACATCATCTTCTGTTTTTATTGTCACCTGTGCGGTCATCTATCCAATTACTGTTATCGTCTCCACCCTGAGCTCATGAGGAAACCAGCATGGCTAACAGTTCACACCATACAAGATCAGATTCATTCGCCTCCCAGATCCCCCATCATTTCCCTCCTAACTTCCACATCAGGTTTTAAACATACAAAAGCGGAACAGAATAAGGATCCCCAACAAAGTCTATGGAGACCCCAATGACGGCTAGAGCGGTGGTCCTCTACAACCCACCAACCCTGACCCTCTCCAGCAAGTTTAACGCCCTAGAAGAGGACACGTCGGAGCCCACTCTAGAGATCGCCTCTATCGGCATTGGCATAGGGGAATCTAATAACACATCGGACGTTAGCTGTGCCAATCTAGAAGTTGCGGAGGAGGTCCGTCCCGAAAATCAATCTTCCCAAGAATTAGCCATCATTGAAGCCCTGGCTATCCTGGGTCCAGACGAAGCTGCGAGAGGATTACAGGTTATCGTCGCCGGATTTCCTCTCCACTTGGAAGGCGGCCTGATGGGCGACCAGGATGTCTCTATCCCCATTCTTCCCCAGGACCCAGTGTCCGACTCGACAGAAGAACTGATTGATCAGCATGAAGATACCCCCACCACCCACATCGATCCCACCTCTAGCTCATCTACCTCAATAACGGTGAAGGCTTCGAACTAAATCAAGAAACCCAACCAGAATAGTAAAGACAAATCATCGATCGCTCGAACCAGGTCTGCAACAAAGCGGGCTAACCAACCTCCCCATAAACTCTATTAATGCTGAACATCCTCTCGTGGAATGTCCGTGGTCTGGCGAACAAACCCACCAAGGAGAGAATCCCCAGCCTCAAGAAAACCTACAAGATTGACATCTTGATCATCCTTGAACCCAAAATCCAATACAAGAACCTCAAATCTATAAAGATGCAGCTTGGCTTTCCTACATACATCGCTGGCATATATAACATTTGGACTCTCTGCTCGAAGGACATCAAAATCGGTGTCATCAATGACTCCAAATAGGCCCTCTCGTGCTGGATGGAGCACCCGTTATTACCCTCGAGGGTCATCCTGTCTGTGGTCCATGGCAGCTGTGACATTTCCTAATGCAAAATCCTACGGAACAACCTGCTGGACATCCACCTCCACCACAACAACCTACTTTGGCTCTGCATTGGGGACTTTAATGTCGTGACGTGTAGAGAGGAAAATATCGGTGGTCGGCCACCCCCTCCTCCAGCCATGCAAGATTTCAACAACTTCATTTTTAATGCCAACCTCGACCCCCTACCGTTCACAGGCAGCACCTTCACCTGGTGCAACATGCAGGAATGTGATCGTCGATCATACTCCCGACAGGATAGGACCATCACGAATAATCACTGGCACAGTATGGGAACCACCTCAACGCCACCGAGTTCGATCACGCTCCTCTGTTAGTTTGTGTCTCCAGCAACCTGGGAACGAACAAAAGGAGCTTCCGCTTCCTCGATTTCTGGAGCAACCACCCATAGTTCTTGGGGGTCGTCGCGAAAGCCAGGAACAACGTGAACAACGTCGAGCCCCTAACAAGGGTGGCTATCAAACTCAAAGCCACTAGAAAAGCTCTAGCGGAATGGAGAAAGCAGGCCTACTGGGATATTTTTTAGGCTATCCAGGTGGCTAAGGATGACGTTACTCGAGCTGAGATCAGATTTATGAATGATAGATCTTCCGCGGCTATGACTGCCCTTAACCTCACCAAAGCTATCCTTAAATTCTGGATTAAAGTGGAGACAGATTTTTGGAAGCAGAAAGCCAGACTTAAATGGGACAGCGAGGAAGACAAAAACTCTAGTTTCTTCCACACATGCGTCAATAGACGTAGGCAGAAACTCATCCTACATCAAATTATGAGCAGCAACGGCAACATCATCAATGACCAAAAAAGTATCCAGGAGGCAACAGCCGAGTACTACTCCAACCTTTTCTCCAAAGAGACCGTCATCAAAGACCCATCCTTCATGGAGGTTATTCCACATCTCATCAACGAAGGCGACAACATCCAGCTAGAGACTCCTCCGTCCGAGCAGGAAGTGAAAGACACTATCTGGGCTCTAGACGAGCACAGTGCCCCAGCCCGGGCCGGGTTCTTGGGGAGTTTTTTGTTCATGCTGGGACATTATTAGGACAGACATCCATGAGGCGGTCATCACCTTCTTCTAAGGTACGATGTATCCGAGAGCCATCTCGAGAACCAATCTCATCCTCATCCCCAAAAAAGATAGTCTTGAATCCTTTCATGATTTTTGTCCTATTAGTCTGTGCACCTTCACTAATAAAATTATATCCAAGATCGTCGCATCCCGTATGTCTGATCTCCTTTCCAAGATCATCTCTGAGGAGCAAAGTGGCTTCATCCGCGGAAGAAATATCCAGGATAACATCATGCTTGCTCAAGAATTAATCACCTGTATAAAATTTCCGGCAAGAGGGAGCAACATAGCCATCAAACTTGACATAGAGAAAGCTTACAATAGGCTGGATTGACAATTCATGATCTGGGTTTTCAGAGCCTTCGACTTCTTGGAAACCTGGACTAATATCGTATAGAGATCTATCAGCAATTCTTGGTTCTCTACGGTGATCAATGGTCATGCCGATGGCTTCTTCAAATCAACTTGCGGGGTTAGGCAGGGTGATCCCCTTTCGTCCATCGTCTTCATCATCACGGCAGACGCCCTGAGCAGGAACCTCAAGAGGATGCCATGTACTACCAACTTCCACCACTACCATACGTCTAGCGGCTGCCCCATTATCACCCATCTGGCCTTTGCCAACAACATCCTCATCTTCTCTTTCGGGGATATCGGGTCGGTCGAGGTTATCCACAACACCCTACAGAGTTATACTAGCTGTTCGGGCCAAAAAGTCAACCCGGACAAAAGCGTCATCTACACCAACAACAAAATTACGAGAGGGCAAGCCGGTGCTCTCTCCAATACCATCCCCTTCCCCATCAAGCACCCCCTATTCCATTACCTGGGTTGCCCCCTAGTCTACGAGAAATCGAACGCGGGTATCTTTGAGGATTTGATCAGCCGCATCAGGACAAAGCTTGGAGTATGGCACAACGTGACTCTATCCCCGGGAGGCAAAATGATCCTCATAAACCAGGTTCTCACTTCCATCACCATCTATACCCTAGCGGTGTGCTCCCCCCAAGATAGTCCCTAACTCCATCGAGAGCATCTTCAGCAACTCCTTCTGGGGCCACATCGACGGCATCGACAAGCACCACTGGGCCAGTTGGGACTCAATGGCCAGGCCGATCGAGGAGGGGGGCTAGGATTCTTAAAACTCTCCCACATCATCAATAGATTCTCTATGAAACTATGGTAGAATCTTCGTACCACTCAGAACTTATGTGTCAGATTCATGAAGGCCATATATTTCAAGAACATCCACCCATCGACGGCTATCTCAAACTGTAAATCTTTTGCAGCGTGGCATCGTATGCTCATTGGTCGATCCCTTGCCGAACCAATGATGTGCCTCAAGCTGGGAAATGGAGAATCTCTGGCATTCATAAAAAGATGGGTTGGAGGTACCTTAATTCCTTTCCACTTCGATGCTCACAGGTGTAGCAAGAACAAGGACATGTGGGACCCCATTAGGGAAGAGTGGGACTGGGACAAAGTGTAAGGGCTAGTTCAGAGACGGTGGAGCTCATCCGATGTGAAGACTTACAGATCGGGCCAGACGCTGACGAGTTCAGGTGGCCGGAGGCCGTGACGTGCTACTTTTCGGTCAAATCTGCCAGAAAAGTCGTCCGAGGCACAGAAATGCCACCAACTAGCAGTGCACCATTCTGACAGACATGTATCCCTAAGAAGTGGTCGTTCATTATTTCGAAAGGCCTGTGCAAAATCCTTCCCACCGATGACACCCTATGCACTATCGGTTTCAGCCTTGCGTCCGCATATACATGCTGTGAGGACTACAATTTGGAAACAGTGAACCACATCTTTTGCCAGGGACAGCTCCTGACCAAGCTTTGGAGCCATCTCTCCTGAAGCTGCAGAATGGACATTGGGGGTGGCAACTACGAAGACCTTATCAAAGCTTTGAGCTCCGGGTCTCGGGATCATCTGATCATTGCAGCAGCTGTGATGTAGGTTCTTTGGAAGAACCACAACAAGGCAAGATATAATGGCTATCAGTATTCCGTAGACCAACTGATTACGGAAACTATCAGGCAATGCAGCAAGCGGAGCGCTCACCGCAACCGCAGCCAGACCTCTTTCTGGGACTCCTTCCTATCCTCAGTCTAGTCATTTTGGGCTCCCTTAATGCCCTTCTTTTGTTCTTATACGTATATAGGCATCGGCATTTTGCGCCATCTGGTATACTTGTATAGCTTCGGCTTTTCTTGTTCTGAAATAAAATAGGTGGTTTAAAAATTATATATATATATATATGATATAGTGTGTGTCATATATGTGTATATATATTTTTGAGTGTGTGTGTCATGTATGTGACACTAGACACATAAGGGTGTAGTCACATGGGTATACATATGTATAAGTGTGTGTCCATTTTGGGAAATAAAAGTAGAGAGGTAGTTAGATAGGTAAGAAGGAAAATCTCATAGAGTGTTTGAAGGATTGCGTGAGAAGGAGCTCATAACAGTAATAGTATGACCGCTACTTAGGAAGAGTCCTAGACAGCGTTCTACCACTGATTGGAGATGAGATATTTTAATAGGTTATGATATACACTATTAGTTAGTACAGTAGACCTAGATAGCGTTCTACCATCGATTATGCAGCATAGGCTAGGCATCGTTTTACACTCGTGCCCCTACATCGGGTGCTAGTCATGACAAAGATTGATATCAAAGTCCTCCATAAGCTCTAGCCACCTTCTTTGTCTAATGTTTAGCTCTTTCAGAGTGAAGACATGTTTCAGACTTTTGTGATCCGTAAATATCTCCATTCTCTCACCATAGTGTTAATGCTTCCAAAGCTTCAAGACAAATATGACCGCTGCAAGCTCCAATTCATGGGTCGGATAATTCATCTCATGGGGTCTGAACTGTCAAGAAGCATATGCTATCACTCTCTTATTCTGCTCCAACACGCATCCTAATCCTTTTTTCTGATGCATCACTGTAGGTAACGAATCCTCCTGATCTGAAAGGGAAAGCAAAAATAGTAGTCTTAGTTAACCTTTTTGCAACTCTTAAAAAGCTATCTGACATGCCTCTGTACAAACAAACTCTTTATCTTTCATGGTGAGCTTGGTTATTGGTTCTACTATCAAAGCAAAATCCTGCACAAACATCCTATAATATCTTGCTAATCCCAGGAAACTTATAATCTCTGCTACTGAACTAGAGGTAGCTCATGACTTCACTACCTCAATCTTCTTCATCCATGTAACTATATGCCCCAAAAATTCTACTTTGTCTAAAAAAACTCACATTTAAAGAGTTTTTCATGCAACTTCTCATTCCTCAGGATCTCCAAGCCTATCCTTAAATGCTCTTTGTGCTCCTCCGTCGTCTTATAATATATCAAAATATCATCTATAAATACTACCACGAACTTGTCTAAGTACTAGTAAAAAAACCTTGTTCATAAGGTTCATGAAGGTTGCTAGGGCATCGGTGAGTATGAAGGACATGACTAAGAATTCATACTGTCCATACCGGATATTGAATGCAGTCTTTAGAATATCCTGATCTCATACCTTCACTTGATGATACCATGATCACAGGTCTATCTTGGAAAAGACATTAGCTCCACTCAACTTGTCAAAAATCTCATTAATCCGAGGCAACGGGTATTTATTCTTGATATTAATGTTGTTGAGGGCCCGATAGTCAGTGAACAACCTAAAAATCTCATCCTTCTTGGGCACAAATAAAATTGTTGCCCCCAGGGTGAAGCACTTGATCGAATGAAGCCATTTTCTTCCTACTCATCAATCTGCTCCTTCATCTCTTTTGATTTCTTAGGGTTTACCCTGTAGAAATTCTAGGATACCGGTGCTGCTCCAGGAACTAAGTTAATAATAAACTTAATAATCAGGTCTGGTGGTAATCTGGGCAAATTTTAGGAAAAATATCTAAGATGTCTACTATAATCGAATGTGGAAGTTCCTTCTCTTCTACAACTGCCACGAAGTTGGCCTCTTCAAGCCTCTATGTTGTACTCCTTCTAACGTCAAATGGTAGATCCCCTGGTGGTCAGAAAGTCACCTTCCCTTGATGGAAATCTATGAATGCATGATGCTCACTCAACCAATCCATCCCGAAGATTGTATCGAATCTTGGAAGTGGCATTACGAGGAGCTGGGTACTGAATTCTTTATCAGTTATGCTAATTATACAATCACATGCATCACTAATCGATATTGCACCAGTCTATCATGATTCTATAATTCTCTTAGATGTAGGGACTAAATCATGTCTTTACATGAACTCAAGTGATGTGAAGCTATGTGACGTACCGTAATCGTATAATGTAGTGGCAGGAAGTGAATAGAGCAAAATATTACCGACGATTACATCAGTTGCAGCCTTTACCTCTTCAACTTTCATACCATACGCTCGACCCTATGGTGGTGCTCTATGCTGCTACTGGTGTTGAGCAAACCTCTGCTGGGTAGGAAGAGGTAGTCTATATGGTCGAGGGGGGTCCCTGCTGAGCTGGGCTCGAATGGGTGAAGGTTGTCGGGAAATTCCTCACTTGGTGGGTAGAAGACCTACGTGATAAGCAGTATCCCAGGCTCATATGGAATATATTAAAATGATATCCTGGCTTGTGATAGAAGGAACAAGTGACTACAGCCTGATACTGTCTCTAAGGTGGTAGTGTGGGGGCCCGGTTGGGTGGACAATACTGAGGCTGGGATTTTCAATATGTCTTGAAAGAATATATGGGTGCTTTGCAAGTCTACCCGTGCTACTACCCCCAAATGTCTCTCTATCCCTCTTCGGTCGTAGGCTGAAGTTGACCTCCAACCCCTGTGTTATAGTCAAAATCTCTACATAGGTCTTCGTGCCATTAGAAATGTGTAAACCTCCTAAATTTCTACCACGATTTTTTATTTTAATTTTGTATTCATTTTGTATTTCGTATCTATACGTCGCATACGAGTACTCATTGTTGTATTGCGTAACGTGCGAGGATTTGCGTTTCGTAAATACTCGACGAGTGCGAATATGTGTCGAGGTATATATGTTAGAAAAATATTTTATTTTAATAGGAAAATACATGTTCAAATAAAGGTGTGAAATATTTTTATTTTGTATAAAAAAGGTTATTTTATTCGTCGATTACAAATAAATTATGATTTGAAAATTGTGGTTTAATATTTTGCGAAATATAAAATTTGCTTATTAATATATTTTGTTATGTATAAAAGCTAGTTCATGAATTAATATTTAAGTATTTATCATAATTTTCAAAATTAATTATTATTATATTTATTTAATTATGAAAATGATATTTAGGATTTTGTCAATTTTAATATTTGATTAAATATGGTAAATTAAATTGCAAAAGATTTTATTGACTTTATTTAAAATATTTTAAATTAAGGATATAATTTATCTAGATTTGATTTGATTTGGATTGAGTTATTTTTTTAAATCAGTTTAAATTAATAGGTGATATACCATATTAGGATTTAAATACTGCCAATCCCTATCCAACTAGGAATTCCCACCTCCTATAAAAGGAGAGGTACTCCTCCATAATCCTGAACCAAAATTTCTACCCCATTGTGCATCTTGTCCGTGCCTCCCATCCACTATAATCCCCACCAATACAAATACATTCTTCTTCCGTATCCGACAGCTCCGGACACCGACTCGTTCCGTGTCTCGCAGGACACGTTTACCGACTCCCCATACCGACAAACCCAACACCATCTCCTTTTCCACCATCCTCGTCAGCACCTCAATGTCATCCCGGCCATCGCCAGTACCCTCACCCGCAACCACCATCAAAGTTTTCGACAAATTCTGCCACTCCGTATCATCACAGCGCCATCCCCACCATACCAAAACCCCAAACGAGGACGAGAAGGAGGAGGAATCCTCACCTGAGCGCGCCGAGCTTCGTTCCACCTCCACGGAGTCCGGCCAAACCCGAGTCAGGGGCTACGCCTGATCGGATTCTCTGGCTTCCTCCCGCGGTCGATGCCCGATCCTCCATCGCCCGTCACGTATCCTCCACCGCCGGCGTCTTTCCACGTGCCTCCGGCCATCTAACGCCATCTCCATGCCGCTTCCGTCGTGCCGGAGCTCCCAGCATCCCCATCTCCGCCTCCAGCGCACCTCCAGCGCGCTGACCCGGCGCCACCACGCGCCCACCACCGCAAATCCACACCCCTCCTGGGCCCGGCTCCGCCGTGTCCCGCCACCGCATGGGTTCCGGACCGGAACCGCCGTCTTCCCGCCAACGCCGTCGCGTCACTCCGCTCCTCTTTCCGGCGGCCGCGTTTCCTCCGAACGACCAGCGCCGACGGCGCCCATCCGCGCCAACCGCTGGCCGGAACCGCCTAAGGAAGCCCCGCTTTTTCTCCTCTTCGAACCCTCCTTCTGCTTCTTTTGGTAAGAATCCCCATTTCCTTTGAAGAGAGTTAATGGTGTATTATATTTTTATATAGTTTAGTTTTTATCAGTGTATATAAATAATTCTTAATATATGTTTTGTTAAAATATTTATAATTCTAACCCTATAGTTTAAGTAAAATTTCATAAGTATATTATTAGAAAATAAATGTTATAAATGTTTATTTGCAAAATTTTATGACCTATATATTAAAGAACAGTATACACCTTTAACAATAAATATTTTGAGTGAATATATAATGTGTTTTTTTATAATTATTATTTTAGATAGATTTTGTATTATGGTTATTATTATTTTTATATTATTATTAATTGTACAAAGTTCTAAAATATTTATTAGTTTATGATTCGAAATGTGGATGTAAAACCCTAGAAAATTTCATAAATTATTAATATTATCTAGAACTATTTTTGACCCAAAAGAATATAGTTCACAAAATATTTATCTAAAAATATAATTTCTTTATGGATGGATTCAGTAAAAGATTTTTTTATTTAATGTATTTTTTTTCAAAAACTACTCTAACTGCCAAAATATATTTTGGATAAATTTTTTTTAAAAAAATAGCATAAACACTATTCAGCAAACTTTTCATCGATTAATCATTATTGACCACTACTGATCTCTACTTTCCTATTTCTTTGCAAATTTGACCGAGTACAACGACCAGTGCTAGTGGACTAATAAAGCATGTCAGAACACTGTACCACACTAGGCGTAACACTAGGCAAGATACCTTGCCATTATACTGTTTATTTGTAGTTTGCATTTTATTAAATATCACTGTTCATTTATTTCTAGTTCTTGATTACTACATGCTCAGTGATATTAGCTGTACCTTGTTATTTATCTTTTGGTTGCATATGGACCTAGAGTTAAGGGACTACCACTAGTTTAGTGCATTACATAAACTTTGACACTGTTGTGCCACGAGATATGTGAGTTATGAGTAGCATATAGCCTACAGACTTGCGTGTTGGCTGATCACTGATGCGTGCAGGACGTGCGTTAGGTCTAACTGTCAATAGTTGTATGTTAGAAGACTTGACGGTTAGTAGTGTTACATGGTCGTGGATGCGACATGATAGGTACATTGGGTGGGAAGAACATTTCCTTATTGTATGGGCTTCGATTGCACTTCTCTTATAACCCGGAAGCTCTGTTGGAGATACGGGTATGAGCCTCTCAGGTTGGCCACTGTCGTTTTTGAACGTCATGCTCTTAGGTTACTGGTGCCCAAGTGGGGACTATACCGGATCCCATTTACAGCCAGGGCTCAAGCGACGAAAGGTTTGTTCTCACTTCATGTTTACATTAGTACGGTTTAGGTTACCTTATTTATGTCTTATAACTTTCTTTGATTGTGACATATTTTATATTCAGTATTTATATGGCATGTTTATTGTATCTTGTTACGTCCCTCTGAGGACCTGGTTATCTCGCCAGGTGTGTGTTCTTGTATTTTGCAGGTGTTCTAGCCGTGGACATGATCGTCACTATTTCTTCGAAGATGATTGCACTTTGATCGTCTTCGCTTCGCCCGCCAAACTCATATTATTTTCCATGTACTTTTCCTTACTTGTTGGTAGTAGATTTGTCTCCGCCCAACGATTTTATACATGACAAATTCAAAGTTGCTTTTATATCATCATTTATCTTTGTGGATGAGATTTAGTACCTTGTTTACTGCATTTTACAGCTTATGTATATATACGAGGGTCCATATACTTCGTATGTATACAGCTGGCATGGTTATGTCCTAGTCCTACGTATTTTGGGACTGGGGCGTTACATATTTTTGTGGTGGCCCATGCAGGTCAAGTTTGCCGTTTCGGTTTCATGACTGTACCGAACGGGCCTGCAGTATAGGATTAGAGTTTAGAATCTCATCCACCTACTTGACATCCTTCCTTGACTTCAAGTTTCTAACTCTCGTTCGACCTCCTTGAATTGCATCTTGCTTGACTCCTTCTACCGTAAATTCTTAGTTTCGTATTTAGTATGATGGCTACACTAGTATATGCCCATAGGTTAAACACGTGTCTAGATGGATTACATTGACAATTAGTATGCATTGGGGTTTTATTTAAGCTATAAAGGCATTTATTTTCCTAGAAATATGATTTTAAGGATTAGTTAATTTCAAGTTGGGTAGTAGAGTATTACCGCCTCCAAAGGATAGTTGGAATTTTAGTTTGCTATTACATGGTGGTATGCACAAGAGAATAGCTAGATCGAGAAAACAAATTTATGATTTATGACTTTTTTGGAAATTGTGAAATAGTTTATGATTATTGGGATATGAAACCGATTTGGAAAACATCTTTAAATTGTGACACATGATTTACGTTTAAGTTCAAGTTTGGATTGAATATTTTAAAGTTTATCTCGAATTTATTAAAGTGTTTTAAATTATAAGTTATGATTTTGTAACGACTAGAGAATATGAAGGGTTTATGATTTACGGTTTATTAGAGAGCTTGAGGTTTTAAATTGATTCTACGATTTACGAATTATAAGTATTTTATTTTGAGCTTCAAGTGATAATGGTAAAAATTTTGTTTGAAATATTTTTGGATGAAATGAAATCGACTTGAAGAAAAATTTTAAATATTTAAAATTTACTCATATGATCTATGATATATAAAGTTATTTAGATTTCGAGTTTAAAGCCTTGATTATAGATATTTAAATTTTGGTGAAAAAAATCACTTTTGTAGAGTAGTTGTGACTTATTGGAAGCTAGATATACACATTTGAAGGATATAGAATTAAAATTCGGGAGTTATTTAAACGTTATATTTTGTAGTATGAATTTCGACGGATAAACTTATTAAATGTTGAGTTTAAGATTTGGAAAAAAAGAAGAAGTTATTATTCAAGTTGCGATATACAAGGGTTGTTTCGAGATTGACTACAGATTTAAAATTGTGATTAAAGTTGACAGTCTAAGATAATTAAAATTTTGGCGAAGTATCTTAGAAATTTTATTGAGAAACTTTCGAGGAACTTGAAATTTTAGGTTAAATCATATATTGGTAAAAGACCAAGAAACAAGTAAGGTCACCTTAGTGAAATAGAAGCATTCCACATTAGATTACCATGCAACCTATGACTATATTATTGCATATACACAAGTATAGTTAGTCATCCACCAAACTGTATAACTATATCTTTCTCTTGACCCACTCGACCATTCCTCAAATCTAGATATTTATACGTGACCATCTAATTGTTTGAAACTTCGAAATGATTGGAATCATTCCCTTAACCATACCCTTATCTATGAGGCTATCTTCCCTCTAGAAACTGTGTCTCTAACTTATCTTAACTTGATCTATGAGATTTCATAAATTATCTTTATTTTGTGCTTTAACCTTTTATTTTTGTGCATTAATTAGTAACTTATGAAAACCCACTTCCTATTTTGATCATTTGGCGTTCCCTATCGTGACTTCAATATTTGGAGCACAACACTAGATTTTTCCTTCCAACAAATTTCACAAGAAAGCCCTAGACGAGCTCACCTTCATGTGGATATATCATGTCCCACTAAAACACGTTTTCTTGTACTCTATTTTTTTGTGGTATGACTTTCGGGTCATAAAAACTAACTATAACCTATACCATGGTACCGATATACTTTTGACTATATATTTGGACTCAATCTCGACTCAAATCTTCGGCCCGATTGCAGTCTACTAAATCCGTTAAATGCTTAACCTTGTGTTTTATCTTGACTGCTTAACCCTTGTCATTTTATATTTCTTGTATTATCTTGATTACTTAAACCCATAACACCTTTTTACTCTTCATGCAATATTAGCAACACCTACTTTTCTATCTTCCAATTAAATTGCTTTCTTGTATTCTACTATGATTTCTCCATTGTTTATGCAACCTTGTTCCTTGTATAATTCCCTTATGTAAAATAAAATTTGATCATGACAATCTTGAGTTAGTAGAAGCTAGATTGGAGAACCCCACAACATGGATAAATAATGTAGTTGGTTAAGATAATTACGAGATTATGAGGTATAGATGGGACGTGAATGAAAATGAGCGATAATTCTGAATATATGAGGTAAGGAATGATATATTATGTTTTGACGAAACGCTCAAGGATAAATAGACTTCTCGAAATTCAAACTTTGTTTTAACGTAACTAAATATTGAGCGAAGAAATTCTTAAAGTGTGGTGGTTTAAGAACCAAATTTATATACTAAATTGATGGATGCAAATTTTCGATAAAGACAAAGTTTTGATGTTGCCTTTGATAACACATAGTGCTATGATGATATTAGTTTTCAAGTATGATCAATTGTTGAAGAAAGAAACATTTACATTTTTGATGCATGGAGAATTAAGTTGTAAGATGATTATGAATGAAAAGTTAAGATGAGTTACATTTCTACCATCAAGAAGATGAGATTATTGAATTCAAAATTTCGAGAGAGAGACTAATAATTTTATAAAATTTTCAGTTATGACGATAAAAGATTGAGTTATGAAGGTATACTGTTAGTTTTTGAGATTTATCATTGAAGACGGACTTTTTTTTATATACCTAAGGATGCATTGTATATTGACCAACAAATACAAATCGTAATAAGGAGATTTTAACTTTTACTTGGGCCAATTGGTTGAAGGTTTTGGAATTATAATTTTAGAGGAAATTTTAACTTGGGACGATAAATATAAAGTGAGCTAGTATAATGAAGATTTTGGAATTCAAATTTGAAACTATTGAAAATTTTATGACGAGATAGAGGAAGTTAGAATACAATTATAATCATATTGGTTTTTGGTAACGGGAACGTGATACGAAAGTATTTTTGAAAGAACAATTTATGATAAAAGAGATTACATGAATATCGAGGATATCAAAGGATTAAGGAGTTTATTACCTACTTATGAAGTTTCCCTTTTTAAGGTTAATGTTAGGGATGATCGAGCTTAGTCATTGATTGGTTGTCGTATACATGATCGTAATCTAAATTGAAACCATCGAAATTTTCTTTTCTAGTCTCTCAAATAACAGATTGCCATTGAATTGTCGCTCGCCTTATCGTCGAATATTTTGTTTGCATTCTCGTCCCAAGAAGATCTCGTAAATCTATTCGAATAAACTCTTTCCATCCCATTCGCCTTACCTACCCTAAATTTTTTTTCTCCTAAATTTTGAGGATGAAATTCTTTTAAGTTGGGTAGGATATAAACCCCCTAAATTTCTACTACAAATTTTTTATTTTAATTTTGTATTCATTTTGTATTTCGTATCTGTACGTTGAAGAACAGATGGCAACTCTAGAGGGGGGTGAATAGAGTTTAGAGAGACAATAACCAATTAAAAATTCAACTCTATCACAAACAAAACTAATCAGAGTAAATACGGAATTTAAAGTGAGAAGAAAGAGAGCATACGCAAACACAGCCGATTTTAACCTGGTTTCCCTCGTGGAGGACTAGTCTAGGCCTGAGAACTCTAGCTCAAGATTAAATCCACTATTTGTGAAATAGTAGTTTACAACCCGTGGCTTATCTTCAGAAGAGCACGTCAACTTCTTACAAAGGATCGAAGTGGCGATTCCTTGGAATTTTCCAAGCGACTTCTTCAACTCTTGCACAAGACTCCTAACTGAGAGATGCTGAGCACTCGAGACTTAGGATGCTTGTGGCTAGTAGATGGAAAGGGTATGGCTTATTTGAGCTTCAAGAGAGAAGAGAAGAGAAGATTGGATGGTTTGAAATGAGAGAATTCTTGGCCTTTTTATAGGGTTTTTATAGGCAGAATTCGGCCAAAATTCGGGTAAAAATTTCAAATATTTGGCCGTTGGACAACTTGCAACCAGCTAACCCTAAAATTTAGGTTGCTGATTTTTAGGGGACAGAGTTCGGCCCGAACTCTGTGTGGTGGCAGAGTTCGGCCCGAACTCTATCTCCAGAGCACAGAATGGTTCTAAGGGACCAATGGGCTTATTTCTGGACGGTGGAGTTTATGGTTTGTTGGATAGGCTTTTGGTCAAGTCTCAAGAGCTCAGCATGACACAGTTTACAACAGTCTAGACTCAATAAAAATATAAAATACAGACTCATAAAACACAGATATGCAAAGACTGAGCTGTCGTCTGACTTGATCTTGATGTAGACGTCGTGTGTCGTATTGAATTATTACAAGTATTATTTAGTCAATGTTATCGATATTTGGTTGACTGTGACTTTGTGTCGACAATCTCCCCCATATTGATAATTGACAAAATAATAATTGTATATTCAATATTCATACCTGGAAACAGTCAATGACAAAAGCATAGATCCCCCATAATCGGTGCCGAGCTAAATAAGATAGCTCCCCCGTAAACAATGCGTTGAACCTGTTGGCCTGATAAGAAACATCTCCCAAAAAGCACCAAAAGCAAATAAAAAATATACATATCTCTTCCCCTTTTGGCATTTAGCAATATAAGCAAGTAATAATGGGCAAACACACCAAAAGAGAAGAAACTGCATATTAACGAACATAACGAGCAGAGAGTAATAGAGCTATGATAAGCATAAGAGTCATCACTCACAACTAAAACATAAAGACTTTACGACAAACCAAATACATAAATCCAACTAAACAACTAAAAAACTGGAAAGCATAAAACATAAACTATGATCAGCAGCAGCATCATCTGGTAGAAGCCATCTCCGTCATGGAGCATGAGAAGGCCCAGCGGTGTTGGAAGGATCAGTGAAGGAACGCCTGGGGTCCACAATAGCAGCATCCGGATCCAGGTAGCGCATGACCCAAGGATCGTCAATGCGATATCCCTCGCGACCGGGATCCCGCTCCATTGGAATAGACATAGAAGGATGGCGAGACATAGAATACCGAATATCATGCAGCGAGTTGCTGAGGGCACTCATTTGCAGTGTAGTACGATAAACCATCTGAGTCCAGCGATCGTCCTCTACGGTGAAGCGATCTCGGAGCATGGTCTGGATGGAGTCAAGGGTAGCAGGAGGAGGTGGCACATCCTGTCCAAGTGGAGGGGCATCGGGCTCCTCATCATCGGAATGCTCAGAAGTGGCAGGAGAGGCTACGACTGCCTGAAGTCGTCGTGCCTTAGATAGGAAGGCAGGAGCAAGCAAGAAAGGACAATCATGAAGTGGTACAATGAATGCACGAAGGACCATAGGAAGATATAAGGGATAAACCAAGGCTCGTGGTTTCTTCCTACAGTTAATCATCCAGTCCATCATGGTACGTGGAAGATTAAAAGGAATACGATAGTGGAGATGATACAAAGCTGATATCTCAAAATAGGTGACTTCATCGGTGGAGCCGGCTTTGGGTAGAAGGGTGTTGAAAATAATCCGATAAAGTTCATAGAAATATGGATTTAGATATTTAGCCATAAGCTTGCGAGGACGTGTGTTCGGAGTACACAAGTCGTCCTTGAACCTTTCAAGGGAAGTTCCGTCGGGAAATCGGAACAACCGAGCTTCAACAAGCTTTTCCCAAGAATTGGGCTCTTGAAGTTCAAGATATTCGGCTAAGTCAAAATTATCAAATGAGATATCGATACCCGCAACACGTGAATAGATGTGAGTATCATCATTAGTCAAGTTGCAGTAAAACATTTGTATGGCACTACGATATATGACCGAATTAGAAGTAACAAGTTCGTCGAGACAGAGGTCATTAAAGAGTGCATCATATTGAGAGAAAATTGTAAAGTTTATGGGGTGTCCCGCAAACACCGGACGTGTCCGAAAATCACTAAACCATTCATTGGATGCGTCTAGTGATATAAAAAGTCGGTCATCGTAGGTGTTTAGATCACGTGGACGTGAAGGGTTAAACAATGGATGAGGTGGTTGATGTTGTTCAACGGGTTGCTCAACGGGAGGAGGAGCATTCGACGAGGACGCTCCTTCGGTCCGAATTCTCTTCCCACGGTTGAGCAACCGAGGAGCCATAGCACAAAGTAGAGAAAATTGAAATAAAGAAGAAGAGTAAATTATACCTCAAATAAATGATGAACAGTGAAAGAGAATTGGAAAATAGCCCTTCTCCTTGAGTTTGAGAAAGAAATGAGCACTATAGAGAAGAAATTAGGATTAGGGTTTTGAGAGAATAGTGGAGGAGAAGAAGAAAAGGTGGTAAGAAAGAAGGAGGTGGAAGAGAAACCGAATATAAGTGAAGGGTTTCTCTTGGTCGGAGTGAATCAGGACCATTGGATCAAGTTGTGATCAACGGCTGGAACCTGTCCCCGATTCTGGAACAGGGAGGCCGAACTCTGGTAAGGGAAGAGTTCGGCCCGAATTCTGGGTCTTTGTCCCAGAACTGAAATCAGGCTGAAAGGATGAAATATTGGTTAAGTATGGGAAACCAATATAAGTTATAAAGATAAATGATTAAGAGATTAAATAAACCAGATAGTAGAAGTAGAAAGATAGCAATATGAAATTAAAAAATAGCATGTCAGCAGGTGATAAATCAAACTGTACCGTATAATAAACAAGGAGTTATATCATAATTCAATATTTTGAGTTTGCCATGAGTTAGCTGCAGGGGCCGGATCCCAGCTAGCGGTAGTCCTGAGGACTAGTACACCGTGTCGCTTAGGCTTTTACGTCTTGTTGTCAGAAGGGCCCTTTCGGCTTGTACTCATAGCTAGTTCATCATAAAAGAATCACAATATAATCGATATTTACGCAGGTGTATTTTAATTTATGACGGCTTCATCTAAAATTCTAAGTTCACGACAAAGGAAATTAAAGCGCTCTTCGGATAATGGCTTGTTGAAGAAGTCTGCTAACTGATGATCAGTGTCAATAAATTCTAAGTTAATCGTGCCATTTTGCTGATGATCACGCAAAAAGTGGTGTCGAATTTCAACATGCTTTGTGCGTGAGTGACAAATAGGGTTCATAGTCAAGTTTATAGCACTAATGTTGTCACAAAAGATAGGAATATGCATGAAAGATAAATTATAGTCTTCAAGGGTTTGTTTCATCCACAGAATTTGTGCACAACAACGCCCAACTGCTATGTATTCAGCTTCTGTTGTGGATAGTGCGACAAAATTCTGCTTTTTGCTAAACCAAGAGACTAAAGCCTTTCCTAATAAATGACATGTACCGCTCGTACTTTTACGGTCGACCTTGCATCTAGCAAAATCAGCATCAGAGTACCCAATGAGGTCATATGATGTTGACTTGGGATACCATAGGCCCACTGTAACAGTACCCTTAAGGTATCTAAAGATACGCTTAACTGTGGTCATGTGTGATTCTTTAGGATTTGCTTGATATCTAGCACACAGGCAAACGCTAAACATTATATCAGGGCGACTAGCAGTAAGATAGAGTAGACTGCCTATTATACCTCGATACTTACGTTGATCTACGGGTTTGCCGCTGTCATCTGGTTCAAGCTTAGTTGAAGTAGCCATAGGAGTGCTGATAGGTTTGACGTTATCAAGGTCGAATTTCTTCAGCATGTCCTTTGTATACTTCAACTGACAGATGAAGGTTCCATTTAACATTTGTTTGACTTGCAGCCGAAGAAAGTAGTTGAGCTCTCCCATCATGCTCATCTCAAACTCGGTCTGCATATACTTGGCAAAATCTTGACAAAGGATTTCATCAGTAGAACCAAAAATAATATCATCTACATATATTTGAACTAAAAGAATAGTGTCCTTCAAAGAATTTATGAAAAGTGTAGTGTCAATTTTCCCTTTTGAAAAATCTTTCTCAAGTAAGAAGTTGCTAAGCCGTTCATACCAAGCTCTGGAGGCTTGTTTGAGGCCATATAGCTCTTTCTTTAACTTGAACACGTGGTCGGGAAATTTGTGATTTTCAAAGCCAGGGGGTTGTTTTACATAAACTTCCTCCTTAATAAAACCATTCAAGAAAGCACTTTTAACATCCATTTGAAATAAATAGAAATTTTGAAAATTTGTAAATGCACAAAGCATCCGAATGGATTCTAATCTAGCAACAGGAGCATATGTCTCATCGTAGTCGATACCTTCCTCTTGGTTGTATCCTTGGGCTACTAGACGAGCTTTGTTGCGTGTGACTGAACCATCTTCATTCACTTTGTTTCTAAAAACCTATTTAGTACCAATAATTGAGTGATTAGCCGGTCTAGGAACGAGTTCCCATACTTGGCTCCTCTCGAATTGGTTGAGTTCCTCTTGCATAGCAGAAATCCAAAATTCATCATTGAAAGCTTCTGAAATATTTTTAGGCTCAATTTGTGAAATAAAGGCAGTGCTAGCAATAGAGCCTCTTAATGATGATCTAGTAGTTACTCCTCGTGAAACCTCACCGATTACCAAATTTTCTGGATGAGAAGGCTTGAAAGAGAATTTCTTAGGCAAGCTTTCCAGAGAGTTTGTTTCGGTTGTGGTGTTCATTGGAGTAGACGTTGATGGCTCAACATCATCATCAAGAGTAGATGCTGCGCTGTTATCTTCATCAAAAGTCACATTTGTAGACTCTTCCACAATTAAAGAGCGTTTGTTAAAAACTCTATATCCCTTACTCTTGGCAGCATAGCCAAGGAAAATACCATCGTCAGCTTTGGCATCAAATTTGCCTAAGTTGTCTTTGGTGTTAAGGATAAAACATCTACAGCCAAAAACTTTAAAATAAGAAACATTTGGGGTTCTCCCAAACCAAAGCTCATAGGGTGTCTTTTTCGTAATAGGACGAATAAGTACCCTATTTAAAATGTGGCATTCTGTACTGACAGCTTCAGCCCAAAAGTATTTCGGAAGTGAAAACTTGTTCAACATGACTCTAGCCATATCGCCAAGAGTCCTATTCTTCCGCTCCACAACACCATTTTGTTGGGGAGTTCTTGGACATGAAAACTCATGATCAAAACCATTGGAATCACAAAACTTTTTAAAATCAAAATTTTCGAATTCGCCTCCATGATCACTTCAGATTCGAGTGATCATGTAGCCTTTTTCGTTTTGAACTTTCTTAACAAAAATCTTAAAAACTGAAATAGCATCCCTTTTATAAGTAAGAAAGAAAACCCAAGTAAATCTTGAAAAATCATCAACAATAACAAATGCATAGAGTTTTCCACCAAGATTGGCTACTCTACTGGGACCAAATAAATCCATATGAAGTAGTTGTTGGGGTCTAGTAGTACTTACAGAGTTTATGGAATGGAAAGATGATTTGGTTGCCTTATTCAACTCACATTCGGCACATACGGTGTCCTTTTTGAATGTGATGTCGGGCAAGCCTCTAACTAGCTTCTTGGTTGATAGCCTGGATATAGTATCCATGTTGGCATGACCAAGACGCTGGTGCCATAGTAACCGTTCATCTTTGTGAGCATATAGGCATCTACCTGCATGGTTAGTATCTATAGACAAATAGAAAATATAAATATTATCCTCTCTTACCCCTTCAAAAGCAACGTCTCCTGTTGACCTATCATAAATAAGGCATTTGTTTTGTCTAAAGTTAATGTCATAACCATGGTCAGCAAGATGACTGATGCTGAGCAAGTTATGCTTTAACTCGGTCACTAGGCAGACATCCTTTATTACGGAAGAGGGAGGATAGCCAATAATACCATTACCTATAATATAACCTTTTAGGTTATTTCCGAAGGATACATATCCTTCTCTCTTCATCGATAGTGATGCGAAAAGATGTGCGTCTCCCGTCATGTGCCGCGAGCATCCACTATCGAGAATCCACTTACTCTTAGTTGAGGAGGGAATGTCCACCTACATCAAGAGTAGATGTGACCTTTGGTACCCGAGTTCTTGAGGGTCTTGAAGAGTTAGCTTTCGGAAACCATGCATATATCTTTTTATCTACTAATCTTTTGATTCTACATTGTGGTGATATGTGTCCATGTAAACCATAATAGATGCATGTAGCATTCCTGTTTACATTAGGAGCATGTTGATGATGTCTATAAGAACATTGATGATAAGTAGATTCAGCATGGTGATAATGACTATGTGGAGAGGCATGGTGATTTATTGATATGGCATGGCATTATGATATTATTTATATGGCATGACATGATGAGGTTGTCTATATGGCATGGCATGATGAGATTGTCTATATGGCATGGCATGATGAGATTGTTTATATATGGAGTGATGTTGATTGTGTCGTTGTACAACATGATAATGACTGTATCTACTTGTAGCATGATGTTTATGTGACATATGATGATTATTTCTACGTGCATGAGGTTTGTGAAAGTGTGTGTACATGTAAGCATGATTGTGAGCAGCATGAGTATGACGTGGTTGACTAGTATGAGTAGTGTCATGCTTTTGTGTGTGTCTCATGTGATTGGGTTTGAGGTTGAGCAACCTGTTTTCCCAATTTAGTCTCTAGTTTCTTAGAGACAGCTTGCAATTCAGTAATCTTAGCATTCAAACCATGCAACTTAGTAACGATGATCTTGTGTCTATTCTTTTCTTCTGCAAGCTCCGTGTTGAGTGTTGTGATTTCTTGTGTTTGTTGCTCAATACGTGCCTCGGCATCATGTAAGCTTATCTTAAGCTTAGATACCTCAATAGTGACATCCGTGGGTGTAGTGTCTCTAACATTATCAAGTAAAAGAGAAAGTCTTTGTATTTCAACTTCATGACTTTTGATTTTGTCCTTGGCTTGTTTGTATTTACCAATGACCTTTTTATGGTCACTAAGTAAATCAGTGAAAGCATCGCCAAGTTTATCAAAATTGAAGTCGTCAAGAGTTTCGTTAGATACCTTGTCGGATGTTGCAATTAGGCAAACATTAGCAGTATCTTGAGGAGAGTTCTTTTCTTCTTCGGAGTCACTAGCATCGCTTTCATGCCAAATACTTGTGTTGGCATATTTTTTTGAAGAGGTCTTCTTGTATGGCTTCTCATAACGGTTGCTTTTCTTTGAGAATGGACAGTCTTTTCGGACATGTCCCGTCTTCTTGCAACCGTAGCAAGTAGGCTCTTCTTCTTCTTCATCTTCTTGTGGTTCCTTCTTTCTTAGGTTGAAGCGAAGGAATTTCTTGAAGTTGCGAACCAAGAGGGCTTGATCATCATCTTCAGAGTTGTCGTCATCCGTCTCTTCGGGTTCAGCCCTCCGTCGGTGAGCTTTGAGTGCGATCTCCTTAGCCTTAGGAACAGGCTCTTCGAAGTCCTTGAGGTCAAGCTCATGAGTCATTAGCTTTCCCATCAAGGTCTCCATGGACATGGTTGTGAGATCGTTTCCTTCTATGATGGCTGTCACCTTGGGGTTCCAAATTTTTGGTAGCCCCCTAAGTAGCTTGTGAATCTTCTCGTGATTTGAATATTGCTTCCCAAGCGAGGACAGGGGGTTGATGATGTCGAGGAATCTTGTGAACATTTGCGTGATCGTCTCGTTTGGCTTTATCTTGAAAGCCTCATATTCTTGAGTGAGACGGCTTATTTTTGATTCCTTGACTTGGGTGGTTCCTTCATGTGTCACTTCTAGAAGCTTCCATACTTCGTGGGATATGGTGCATGTGGATACCCTGTTGAACTCCTTCCTGTCTATAGCACAGAATA
The DNA here is from genome assembly GCA_029216955.1 of Iris pallida. Classification (NCBI taxonomy): domain Eukaryota; kingdom Viridiplantae; phylum Streptophyta; class Magnoliopsida; order Asparagales; family Iridaceae; genus Iris; species Iris pallida. The sequence continues at coordinate 5,133,161 of JANAVB010034418.1, read as the reverse complement.
AAGTATTAATAGCTCTCGCGTCTAGACTTGCTTGTTTCTTCTCCTCGTCAGAATATTTATCATGTGATTTCTCAACGAGATCACTGTTGACAACTATCCTGGCGGGCTTTTTGTAACCGTCAGTGACGATAGTCCACAGGTCAAAGTCTAGAGACTTAAGATAAAACTCATCATTGTTTTCCAATACGTGTAGTTAGTTCCATCGAATAGGGGAGGCCTATGAGTGGACTGTCCTTCACCGTGATTGGAAATCAAGGATTGTGTGGTTACCATGGATCAGCTATAGGATGTAATTCCTTGTAAAGAGAACAGAGCTCTGATACCAAGTGAAGAACAGATGGCAACTCTAGAGGGGGTGAATAGAGTTTATAGAGACAATAACCAATTAAAAATTCAACTCTATCACAAACAAAACTAATCAGAGTAAATGCGAAATTTAAAGTGAGAAGAAAGAGAGCATACGCAAACACAACCGATTTTAACCTGGTTTCCCTCGTGGAGGACTAGCCCAGGCCTGAGAACTCTAGCTCAGGATTAAATCCACTATTCGTGAAATAGTAGTTTACAACCCGTGGCTTTTCTTCAGAAGAGCACGTCAACTTCTTACAAAGGATCACAGTGGCGATTGCTTGGAATTTTCCAAGCGACTTCTTCAACTCATGCACAAGACTCCTAACTGAGAGATGCTGAGCACTCGAGACTTAGGATGCTTGTGGCTAGTAGATGGGAAGGGTATGGCTTATTTGAGCTTCAAGAGAGAAGAGAAGAGAAGATTGGATGGTTTGAAATGAGAGAATTCTTGGCCTTTTTATAGGGTTTTTGTAGGCAGAATTCGGCCAGAATTCTGATAGAAATTTCAAATATTTGGCCGTTGGACAACTTGCAACCAGCTAACCCTAAAATTTAGGTTGCTGATTTTTAGGGGACAGAGTTCGGCCCGAACTCTGTCTCCAGAGCATAGAATGGTTCTAAGGGACCAATGGGCTTATTTCTGGATGGTGGAGTTTATGGTTTGTTGGGTAGGCTTTTGGTCAAGTCTCAAGAGCTCAGCATGACACAGTTTACAACAGTCTAGACTCAATAAAAGTATAAAATACAGACTCATAAAACACAGATATGCAAAGACTGAGCTGTCGTCTGACTTGAGCTTGATGTAGACGTCGTGTGTCGTATTGAATTATTACAAGTATTATTTAGTCAATGCTATCGATATTTGGTTGACTATGACTTTGTGTCAACACACGTCGCATACGAGTACTCATTGTTGTATTGGGTAACGTGCGGGGATTTGCGTTTCGTAAATACTCGACGAGTGCGAATATGTGTCAAGGTATATATGTTAGAAAAAAGTTTTATTTTAATAGGAAAATACAAGTTCAAATAAAGGTGTTAAATATTTTTATTTTGTATAAAAAAGGTTATTTTATTCGTCGATTACAGATGAATTGTGATATGAAAATTGTAGTTTAATATTTTACGAAATGTAAAATTTGCTTATTAATATATTTTGTTATGTATAAAAGCTAGTTCATGAATTAATATTTAAGTATTTATCATGATTTTCGAAATTAATTATTATTATATTTATTTGATTATGAAAATGATATTTGGGATTTTGTCAATTTTAATATTTGATTAAATATGGTAAATTAAATTGCAAAAGACTTTATTGACTTTATTTAAAATATTTTAAATTAAGGATATAATTTATCTAGATTTGATTTGATTTGGATTGAGTTATTTTTTTTAAATCAGTTTAAATTAATAGGTGATATACCACATTGGGATTTAAATAGTCCCAATCCCTATCCAACTGGGAATTTCCACCTCCTATAAAAGGAGAGGTACTCCTTCATAATCCCGAACCAAAATTTCTACCCCATTATGCATCGTATCCGTGCCTCCCATCCGCTATAATCCCCACCAATACAAATACATTCTTCTTCCGTGTCCGACAGCTCCGGGCACCGACTCGTCCCGTGTCTCGTAGGACACGTTTACCGACTCCCTATACCGACAAACCCAACACCATCTCCTTTGCCACCATCCTCGTCAGCACCTCATCGCCATCCCGGCCATCGCAGTACCCTCACACACAACCACCATCAAAGTTTTCGACAAATTCTGCCACTCCGTATCATCACAGCGCCATCCCCACCATACCAAAACCCCAAACGAGGAGGAGGAGGAGGAGGAATCCTCAACTTAGCGTGTCGAGCTTCGCTCCACCTCCGTCGAGTCCGGCCAAACCCGAGTCAGAGGTCACGCCTGATCGGATTCTCCGGGCTTCCTCCTGCGGTCAATGGCCGATCCTCCATCACCCGTCACGGATCCTCCACCGCAGGCGTCTTTTCCCGTGCCTTCGGCCATCTGACGCCACCTTCTCGCCGCTTCCGCCGTGCCGGAGCTCCCAGCATCCCCATCTTTGCCTCCAGGGCACCTCCAGCGCGCTGACCCGGCGCCACCGTGCGCCCACCACCGCAGATCCACACCCCTCCTAGGCCCGGCTCTGCCGTGTCCCGCCACCGTATGGGTTCCCGACCGGAACCGTCGTCTACCCGCCGACGCCGCCACGTCACTCCGCTCCTCTTCCTGGCGGCCGCATTTCCTCCGAACGACCAGCGCCGATGGTGCCCATCCGTGCCAACCACTGGCCGGAACCTCCTAAGGAAGCCCCGTTTTTCCTCCTCTTCGAACCCTCCTTCTGCTTCTTTTGGTAAGAATCCCCATTTCCATTGAAGAGAGTTAATGGTGTATTATATTTTTATATACTTTAGTTTTTATCAGTGTATATAAATAATTCTTAATATATGTTTTAATAAAATATTTCTCATTCTAACCGTATAGTTTAAGTAAAATTTCATAAGTTTATTATTAGAAAATAAATGTTATAAATGTTTATTTGCAAAATTTTATGACCTATATATTAAAGAACAATATACACCTTTAACAATAAATATTTTGAGTGAATATATAATGTGTTTTTTTATAATTATTATTTTAGATAGATTTTGTATTATGGTTATTATTATTTTTATATTATTATTAATTGTACAAAGTTCTAAAATATTTACTAGTTTATGATTCGAAATGTGGATATAAAACCCTAGACAAATTTTATAAATTATTAATATTATCTAGATCTATTTTTGACCCATAAGAATATAGTTCACAAAATATTTATCTAAAAATATAATTTCTTTATGGATGAATTCAGTAAAAAGATTTTTCGATTTAAGGTATTTTTCTCCAAAACTACTCTAACTGCCAAAATATATTTTAGATAAATAAATTTTTTAAAAATAGCATAAACACTATTCCGTAAACTTCTCATCGATTAATCATCATTGACCACTACTGATCTCCACTTTCCTACTTCTTTGCAAATTTAACCGAGTACAACGACCATGGCTAGTGGACTAATAAAGCATGTCAGAATACTGCACCACACCAGGCGTAACACCAGGCAAGATAACTTGCCATTATACTGTTTATTTTTAGTTTGTATTTTATTACATATCACTGTTCATTTATTTCTAGTTCTTGATTACTGCCTGCTCAGTGATATTAGCTGTACCTTGTTATTTGTCCTTTGGTTGCATATGGACCTAGAGTTAAGGGACTACCACTAGTTTAGTGCATTACATAAACTTTGACATTATTGTGCCACGATATGTGTGAGTTATGAGTAGCATATAACCTACGGACTTGCGTCTTGGCTGATCACTGATACGTGCAGGACGTGCATTAGGTCTAACTGTCAATAGTTGTATGTTAGAAGACTTGACGGTAGTAGTGTTACATGGTCGTAGATGCGACATGATAGGTACATTGGGTGGGGAGAACATTTCCTTATCGTATGGGCTTCGATTGTACTTCCCTTATAACCCGGAACCTCCGCTGGAGATACGGGTATGAGCCTCTCAGGTTGGCCACTGTCGTTTTTGAACGTCATGCTCTTAGGTCACTGGTGCCCAAGTGGGGACTATACCAGATCCCATTTACAGCCAGGGCTCATGCGACGAAAGGTTTGTTCTCACTGCATGTTCACTTTAGTATGGTTTAGGTTACCTTATTTATGTCTTGTCACTTTCTTTGATTGTGACATATTTATATTCAGTATTTATATGGCATGTTTATTGTATCTTGTTACGTCCCTCTGAGGACCTGGTTATCTCGCCAGGTGTGTGTTCTTGTATTTCACAGGTGTTCTAGTCGTGGCCATGATTATTTCTTTGAGGATGATTGCACTTTGATCGTCTTCGCTTCGTCCGCCAAACTCATTTTATTTTCTATGTACTTTTTCTTACTTGTTGGTAGTGGATTTGTCTCCACCCAACGATTGTATACATGACAAATTCAAAATTGCTTTTATATCATCATTTATCTTTGTGGATGAGATTTAGTACCTTGGTTACTGCATTTTACAGCTTATGTATATATACGAGTGTCCATATACTTCGTATGTATACAGCAGGCATGGTTATGTCCTAGTCCTACGTATTTTGGGACTGGGGCGTTACAAAATGACATAAATACGAAGCTCCTGGATCAAACCATGTCTAAACCCTCTTAGCTTGAATCTCAAGGTCCTGTACCATATAATCAGCAAACCTGTTTAGTCGATTGAATTTTGTAGCATACTCCTCAATTGTCTTGTTCTTTTGCTTCAAATTATGGACCATTCAAGAATTTCCCAAGATTATAGGGAAAGAATCTCTGCTAAAACAAATCTCTAAACCTCCCCCATGTGAGATTCGGCACAGCGAGCTTGGGGTCATTCCGGAACCAAGTGCTTTCCAGATAATAAAACTGAAGGCCCACGACTTCTATCTTCAAATAATCAGGAAGCCAAAAAACAGGAAGGAGCCTCTATATATCCGCTAGCCACTCATCGGCGTATATGATGACCTCTGTGCCACTAAAGTCCCTGGGTCCTTGTTTCTTGAAGTCTAGGATGGTGCCATTTTGTGGTGAGCAAGTTGCTGGGGTGGCTCATGTTGGACAGTTGCTTTGTCCATTGCGGCCAAAGCGACTAAGTGAGCATTTTCCATACTATCATTGACGGTCAGCTCTCTCTTGGTCTCCATCATATCTTGTATTAAGTCATAAAACTGGGATCCCTACATAGGCATGGGGCCCGGGGTCTGAATTGGAGGTGGAGGAGGTGGGAGAAGGGTCTCAGTAGTCTCCCGAATCATATGTCGGTATAAGGATGCTCCCTCTGCAGTCACTCTACCAGAAGGGCGGCCTTTCTCTTTTGCTATTCTTTGGAACAAAGTAAAGGTACGTAAGTATCCACAAAGATATAATAACATAAAGACAGTATGTATGAAATACAAAATTGATACTATGTTATGATGAGTTCTTATTGTAGAAGGATTCCCAACAGTACTCTAAGGCATAATAAATTATTAGGAAAAGATCTACATGGGCCACCACTAAAAATATGTCATGCCCCGCTCCCAGGTAACTGGATATGAGTCGGATACGCCGAGCCTACGTTGTCCTTGACAGCGGTAGTTAGCTGTCTAGACCTCAATAGTCATCTATAATACGAGATCAATCTCTCATCACCATATTTATCATGTACAATTGCCGCATCCATCACAGAGTTCCATTATGCTCTAGGAGTATACTTTTACAATGAATATCCATAGACAAATTCGATAAAAGATAAAGTGACTCATAAGCTATTATTATAAAGTCATCCATTTTACACGATATAACATCAAACAAGACAATATCACTACTAGTAAGTACTATAATAGTCTAACCTCCTGCTCAGCTGCTGGCTCCACCACTTGAGCTAGGTCATCTCCGTTCATGTCCTCTGTAGGATCGTAGTAGCTACGACAAAGATCAGCATCAAACTCACCTACAAAAAATTCAATCAGAAAAGTCGCAAAGTACAATCCTACGATATAAATAAAATATTAAACAAACTATAATGCAACACTACCAAAAACTAACCTGTAAATAAACAATGACACTATAGCTGAAACAAATAGAAAGACGGTCAAGTGCAATAGTGATACATGTTATCGGCTGGGGAGTACAATAGTACAATAGAATGCGATACGACTTAAACACACATACTCGATGTGTATTTAAGTTGTCAACAATATTATGCTACGGGGATTGATCACATGCAAACTATGTCTTTCCCAAACTGGAACAACAATCAATTAATGGACAATAGGTAAAATAAGAGAACAATAAGTACAATTAATGACTACGTGTTAACCAATATGAGTGCAATGCAAGACAAATTATAAAGTAGAAATTTAAATCTGTAAACCACTTAACCCAAATCTAGGTATATATTGTTTAGTGTGATATTATAAGTTCTTTTGGGATAATTACTTTTAGAATGATGGAGTTATTTTACATACTTTCAATTGTGATAACTTTGGTGTACCATACAATAGTTTCAAATTTGGGAACAAAACGCTAACTCTCACAACAAGAAAAATAATGATTCTTTACAGTTTATAAGTTGATGGTCGTCGAAAACTGTCAACAATAGGGTTTACCTTGACGTTTTAAGGCTTACGCCAAGAGATGACATTTTTTTGTTACTTTAGCAATTTTATAGCATGTATGTTGACGGTTTCGAAGGATCTGTCAAGAAACAACATTTTTTATATTGATGTTTTGATAATAGCCGTTAACTATTGTATATGCGGAAAAGTTGTCACAGTTTTTTCGTCTGCAATTATGGAATTATGTTAAAGTTCTTAAAATTAATGACGGTCTGCCTCAAATAATTTTGATGCCCATAAGAGCGAAACTCTCTTCTTTTCCTCGCGTTCTCTTTCTTCTTTCCCCTGCTCTCTTCGAAACTCTCGACTTCTCTCCTCCGCTCTCTCAAAAACCCTCGTCTCTCCCTCTCTCAGAAACCCTCGTCTCTCCCCCTCTCAGAAACCCCTCCTCTCTCCCATATCAGAAACCCCTCCTCTCTTCCTCCACCTCAGAAACCCCTCTCTCCCCCTCTCAGAAACCGCTTTGGAGAAAATCCTAACCGCTCTGGAGAAAACACCTCCACTTCGAAACCGCTCTAGAGAAAACTCTAGCCTTCAACAACTTCGTGCTGGAGAAAACCCTAACCGTTCATCACAATGCGGCAACTTCGATCTTCACCGTGCGGTATAATTCCTTTACTTTTTTCTCTGAAATTCAATTTTATGCCTAGGTTTTTTTTGTGCCAACTTCGTTCTTTCTTCACATTAGTATTTTTTTGGTGGCAACTTCGTTCGTCAACTTAGGGTTTTTCTCTGTGCATTGAAACTAAGGGTTCATTTAGGGTTTTTCTCTCGCTATAAACTCTTTTTTGGATGTGTTTGCATTCTCTTTGTTATTTGCTGTTGGTTCAGCTTTCTTCAATGTGGGGGGTTTGTATTGGAAGAGGGCTTCAGGTGGCTTTTGTTTGTTTCTTTTCATTATGATGGGCTAAAATGAGTCCCTCTTTTTTTGGAATCTAGGTTCTGTGTTGATAGATTCAATTTGGGTTTGATTATAGTCAAAGAAATAGAGAAGTGGGTTTGTTTCGTTGTGGCAAAATAAGTCCTTCCACCACTGGATTTTTGGATGTTTTGCTCTGTATTCGTACATTCAATGTGGTTTTTGTAGTTGAACAAGTAATAGAGTGGGCTTGTTTCAGTCGTAGCCAAGATAAGTTCTTTTTTTGCATACTAATGGTCTTTTGGATGGTATTGATATTGTGAATATCACAAACACGTATCGGACACGGCAAAAACACTCGAAAATACACGTTGGATACGACACAAACACTACAAAATATGTAGCATTTTTGTATGGATTGTGGTGTTTGGATGCTAAGATATATTCAATGTGGTTCGTGGTCAAGGAACTAGAGTGGGTTTGTTTTTAATATGACAAGACATTGGCATTCCTTGTGGGTTTTTGGATGCTATGCTGTGTGTCTTCAATGTCAGAACTGAAATGGGTTTGTTAGTTTTTTTGTTGGATGAATGGCTAGGGTTCACTTAGGGGAGTTCAAGTACTTTTGAACTTCAAAATTTGTAAACTTTATTGTTTATTTGCGTAATTTGATTTGATGGAGATGATTTTGTTCCTGTAGGTTTTGTGAAATTGTCGTCTTCTCCTATTTTCTATGCATAAATTTCTTTTTATTTTTTTCGGGCATTGTAGTTGATGTTTGTGTTATGAATGTGCAAAGGTTTTGTGAAATTTCCATCATCCTGTAGGTACTTGTGTAAGGGTTAGTTTATTTGTGAAATTCAAATTGAAGGATTATCATTTCTTTTCTATTCTTGTAATGTGTCATCTAATTTTCTTTATGTGGTCAGTTAAAGTTATAATAACATGCAACTTTGCCATTCATTGTTTAGAGTTACATTATTGATTGTCATTTGTAATTTGGCATTTGTTATTGAAGGATTATCATTTCTTTTCTATTGTTGTAATGTGTCATCTAATTTTTTTTATGTGGTCAGTTTAAGTTATAATAACATGCAACTTTGCCATTCATTGTTTAGAGTTACATTATACTACAGTTTCATTCTTGTTGTGTCATGCTTTTATTATAATAGAATTTGTTTATTGGGATCTCTGATAATAATAGTGTTACGTTAACATCTCTTCTACTGATATAATGGTTTCCAAACGACTGCAAATTGAACTGTATTAATCGTTTGTAAATAATCTATTAATTATTTTTTAAATTAACTAATTATTTAATTTGTTAATATGAATTATTTATAACTAAACAACTAATGTGAACTATTTTTTATAGACTGAATTCTATAAATTTTTAGGACGTTTATTTGTGAAATTATTGGTTTTGATGGATATGATACAGAGATGATTATTTTCCTTCTGGAATAGGCACTAAATTGTGTTGTTTCCTATTGTACACAATTTTGGTCTCTTTTGTCTCCTTTCTTCCTTTTGTTTTTGGGACTAGCCTTTCGATAAGGATATGCATCCTTGTTGGCATATGGAAAATTTGATTTTGGGTTTTTGGTTGCTATGTTCTGTGTTGATACATTCAATGTGGGTTTGATTATAGTCGAAGAAATAGATAAGTGGGTTTGTTTCATTATGGCAAAATAAGTCCTTCCACCATTGGGTTTTAGGATGTTGCGCTCTATATTCATACATTCAATACGGCTTTTGTAGTTGAATAGGTAATGGAGTGGGCTTGTTTCATTTCTAGCCAAGATGAGATTTTTTTTGCATGCTAATGGTCTTTTGGATGGTACTGATATTGTGAATGTCACAAACACATATCGGACACGGCACAAACACTAACTCAAGAATACACTTTGGATACGACGCAGACACTACAAAATATGCAGCATTTCTATATGGCTTATGGTGTTTGGATGCTAAGATATATTCAATGTGGTTCGTGGTTAAGGAACTGGAGTGGGTTTGTTTTCATTATGGCAAGACTTTTGAAAAGAAAATGTATCCTTGTTCATTTTGTTTTTGGTTTCTTCTGTCTCCTTTCATCCTTTTGTTTTTGGGACTAGCCTTTCGAAAAGGATATGTATCCTTGTTGGCATATGGAAATTGATTTTTGGCTTTTGGGTGCGTATCAGTAGGTGTATCAGTATACACTAATCTTGGATGTATTTCAATTTTTAGATGTATCTCAATTTTTAGTGTATCGTTGGTCCTTAATTTCTAGATGTATCTCAATTTTTTATTTGAAATGCATAAACTCTTAGTTTCTTCCTACTTCAATGTTGTATTACTTTGCTAATATGTAATGTAACTTATAATTCAGTCAAAATTGGGCCATAAACCTGAGAATTGTTCGTTTCTTTATTTATAGAATAAATGGTTCTTCAATGTGAAGGGTTTAAATACTTGCAAGCATTGTCTTCTAATAGTTGTAAATACCTTTTGAATTTGCATTGTACATTCTTAGATGGTTTTTTCTCAGTATTGCATTATACAGGTTTCATTCCCCTTCTTAAAAAATATTGTTGTAGCTTAAAAAATAGCTCTGTCACATTTTGGTTGCAGGAAAGGATGAAGCAAAGACCTTAAGGAGTCGACTAAAGTCATCAAAAGTTGAAGCTCAGGTATACAGACTGTCACAATATTATATATTGCATTTGTATCCTCTGTTTTACTCTAAAACTTTTATGTTTCCTATGACACCTTATTTGTATCCTCTATTTTGTACTTTGTATCTTTTTAAGTAGAGTTACATGTCTAATCATGGCTAACATGTTATATTAAACTGTGTAGGCGCTTCTATTCTAATCCAACCCAAAATGGATAAATCGTGGATGTCAAAGGATAGAATGTGTAGGGAATATGAGGAAGGAGTAGAAGAGTTTCATGAGTTTGCAAAACTCCATTCAAGTAATCCTAATTCTATTAGATGTCTATGCGAAAAATATGGAAATCTGACATTTCAAACGTTAGGGGATGTAAGAAAACATTTGTTTAGGAGGGGTATAGATCGAAGTTATATAGTATGAGTTTGGCATGGTGAGAAACATGAGAAGATAGGATCGTCAAGCTTTGCAACATAGGCTGAAGAAACACACGACTATGAAGATGACTCCTTTGAAGATGCTACAGATGCTGTAGAAATGGTTAAAGCTGCATATGAACATATTTCTGGTGACCGTAAGTCATTTATTTCTCTACTCGAAGATGCTAAAAAGCTTCTGTATCCTGGTTATTCAAAGTATACAAAACTATCAGGATTGATGAGATTGTATAACATTAAAGGAAGATTTGGGTGGTCTGACAGTAGCTTTTCAGAGTTGTTAAAAACTCTTCATGATATGTTCCCAACACAAAATGAAATACCTTCATCAATGTACGAGGCTAAGAATATGATGAAAGCTTTGGGTTTGGAATATAAGAAGATACATGCATGTCCTAATGATTGCATAATTTATAGAAAGGAATATAGTGATTTATCGGAATGTCCCACTTGTGGAACATCAAGATGGAAGAAGGCAACTGATGATCCTCACCAAGTTTTTAGTAAAAAAGTTCCTGCCAAACTTTTGTGGTATTTTCCTCCTATTCCTCGATTTAAATGAATGTTTCAATCCACAAAAATAGCAAAAGACTTAACTTGACATGCTTATGAAAGAGTAGTTGACGGTAAACTTCGTCATCCTGCAGACTCCGCATCATGGAAGCTAGTTGACCACAAGTGGCCAAATTTTGCGAAAGATCCTAGAAACCTCCGACTAGCTCTTTCAGCTGATGGCATAAATCTACTTAGGTTCCTTAGTAGTAGGTACATTTGTTGGCCAGTTATATTGGTTATCTATAATCTACCGCCGTGGTTGTGCATGAAAAGAAAATTCATGATGTTGTCGCTATTGATATCAGGCCCAAACCAGCCGGGCAATGATATTGATGTTTATTTAGCACCATTATTTGAGGAATTGAATCTTTTATGGGAAGAGGGAGTTGATGCTTATGATGCACAAAAAAGAGAGTTCTTTACATTAAAGGCCGTATTGTTGTGGACTATCAACGATTTTCTGCATATAGAAATCTGTCTGGTTGTACTACCAAGGGGTATTTTGCTTGCCCCATATGCGAGAAAGATACTTATGCATCTAGGCTGAAACATAGTAGTAAAAATATATATACTGGTACAAGAAGGTTTCTTCCACGACATCATCCGTATCGCACTCGAAAGAAATTTTTTAATGGTAAGCATGAATTTGGCGATCCTCCAACACCATTGATCGGAAATGAGATATTAGACAAGGTTGGTGAAATTTCAAACTCATGGGGAAAGAAACATGCAAAGTGCAAAGCATTACAGTTCGGTGAAAGAAGATGGATGAAGAAGAAGTCAATCTTCTTTACACTTGACTGTTGGGAACACTTGCATATCCGCCACAAACTCGACGTTATGCACATCGAAAAAATATTTGTGAGAGCATATATGGTACATTGCTTAACATTCCTGGAAAGACAAAGGATGGTGTCAATGCTCGTCTTGATATTGTGGACGAGGGTCTAAGGACTGAATTGAAACCTGATTTTGAAAAGAAACGAACATATTTGTTGCGTGCTTATTATACATTGATGAAGGATGAGAAGAAGATATTTGGTCAAACATTGGTAAACGTAAAGGTTCCCGAAGGTTACTCTTCTAATATCAGAAATCTTGTCTCAATGAAAGATTTGAAGCTTTATGGTCTGAAATCCCATGATTTTCATGCACTAATGCAACAACTACTACCCGTGGCAATCCGTTCAATTTTTTCTAAGCCAGTTAGAGTTTCTATTACTCGGTTTCGCTTCTTCTTCAATGCAATTTGCAAGAAAGTGGTAGATGTGAATAAGCTAAACGATATTCAAAATGATCTCGTAGTCACATTAAGTATGTTGGAAAAGTATTTTCAACCGTCTCTTTTTGACATTATGGTCCATTTCAATCTCCATCTTGTTACACAAGTCAGGATATGTGGACCTATTTTTCTGACATGGATGTATCCATTTGAAAGGTGCATGAAACCCTTGAAGGATTATATGCGCAATCATAACCATCCCGAATGATGCATTACAGAATATTACATTGCAGAAGAAGCAAAAAAATTTTGTAGCGAGTATCGATATATGTTAAGGCAGTAGGAAATCCACTTGCAAGGAAGGGCAACGTTAAAGATGGCCAACCTTTGCCTGGAGGTCGCATTGTTGCAGTTGATCATGAAGAATGGCAACAAGCCCATTTATATGTTTTGGAGAATACAAATGAAATTCAACCTTATATTGAGTAAACATCTTTAGCATGAATTTTCTATTTATTCATTGTATAAAAGCTGTTAGAAAATTGTATGATTAAGTTTTTTATGATGTCTTGACAGTGAGCATATGGAGTGGTTACAATCACAACATCCCCTTAAATCTAAAATGAAAAAGTGGTTGCAGGACAAACACAATCAAACATTTCCCCAATGGTTACAGGAGAAGGTAGAAGTTGTAGCAATATTATTGTAGTTATATTCTAACTTATTCAGATGTTAAGTTTGATTTTAATAAATTTGAAACTTCGCAGGTTGGCGGTCAATTTAATAAAAAAGAAGATATTTCATAAACTGTGAAGTGGATAGCAAAAGGGCCTAGCCACCATGTGCTTAAGTGTTCTGTCTATGTTATTCATGGTTGTCGCTATCACACGAAGGGTCGTGACAACACTCGAGTTACCCAAAATCGTAGAGTTAGTCTTGTAGCTGCGACAATGCAGATTGCAAGTTCGAAAGATAAGAACCCTATAGTAGGGGACATGTGTTTCAATGGGGTTATCACAGAAATATGGGAGCTTGATTATCACACTTTCAAAATTCCAGTATATAAGTGCGACTGGGTTGATAGTAAGGGTGTTAAGGTTGATGAACTTGGTTTCACATTGGTGGACTTTAATAGAGTTGGGTACAAATCAGATTCTTTTATTTTAGCTTCACAGGCCAAGCAAGTATTTTATGTAAAAGACCAACTAGATCCTCAATGGTCTGTTTTTTTGTCCATGGGTCAAAAAGACTATATGGACAAAGAATATGATAAAGACCTAGATAATACAATGGAACATCATCCCTTTGCTAATGCATCGATGAATACTGTTATATAATTTGATGCTGGAGATGATGATAATATGTGTTATAAAAGATTAGGTTGTGATGGGTATTGGGTTGATAAGTAAATGTTGGCCACAAGTTTCTTATCATATGTGACACTAATGAATTTTGTTTTTTGAACTCATACGATTACTTCAACCTATTTTTACTGATACTATCCACTTATTTTATTAGACATATATTGTAAAATCTCCTCTACTTATTTGTTTGACATATATAGTTTGATCCAACATGTTTGCATATTATTTCATAGCCTTTTCGGCAATCTTGCAGACATAAAGCATGCCTAATATGCCACCTTCCAATAATAACAAAAAGAGAAAATCAAAAGAGGTATACATCATATTATGTGTTTGTTTTTGTTAAGTGTTGTCTATCAAAAGAGGTATGCATTATTTTTTTTGTTAAGTGCAGTTCCTGAGACATATATATGAGATTCTGACACAATGAGATTATGTGTTTGTTTGTTTTAGGTAAGTGTTGTCTCTGTGTGTTTCAGAGTGTCTGTGTTGACTGGTAAAAGGGTTGATGTGTTTGCAAGAGATTCTGACACAATAGAAGATTATGTGCCTTTGTTTTGAGTAAATTTTTTAAGATTTGGGAGGCTTTTTCTTGGCTTATGAAAATAAATATTTTTTAGAACCAGTAGTATTATCTTCGGACACAAATTTTAAAATTACTACAGTTCCTGAGACATATATATGAGCTTCTGACACAATTTTTATATGAGATTCTGACATATGTATGAGATTCTAGAGTTCCCGAAGCTTTTTCTTCAGAGGCTTTAAGATTACTACAATTCATGAGACATATATATGAGATTCTGACACAATTTTTAAGATTTGGGTTGAAGTTTTAATTATTTCGTTGATGGTATTATCTTCCCCAGATGAAAATAAATAATTTTTTAGCTCACTTTTATAGCAGCAAAAGTGTTGGTTTCTCAGGGAAGATACTTGAGTCCTTTTTGTTTTGGTCACTTAAGGCTCCTTAGTGACCAGTGGCTCACTTATAGCAGCAATGTGTTGTTTTGGTCACTTAAGGCTCCTTACTGAACCATTGGCTCACTTATAACAGCAAAGTGTCGTATTTTTCACATGCTTGTTTTTGTCATAGGTTATAGAGATGAACCCTCACCAAGTGGAGGAAGTCCAAAAACAAAAAGCAACAAGAGGTCCTACAAAAACGGAGAGAACTATCAAGCGAAGAAGTAACGAAATGAAAAAAATAGTCACATTCAATGAGGCCGGACAGCCTATTGGGGAGCCTGGTGCAGAATGTGTTAGCTTGATTGGGGTTATTGCACGTTCTATGATACCCATTACTTATGACGATTGGCAAAAAGTCTCACAAAATATTAAAGACAATGCATGGTCATCAGTGGAGGTAACTTTTATTTATGTAGAAAAAATTCTTTTGAGTTCATTTATTAGCACTTTTTCGTTCTAAACTGTAGTAATCTTCATATGCAGCAATCTTTCCTCATTAATCCAAGAGCTAAAAAAAATTTAATGCAAACAATGGGTGTTGCATCAAAATCATTCCGGCATGCATTGACAACTTATGTTCTTGCAAAGATGGACAAACTTGCAGTTCTTAGAAATCCTCCTCCAAACTATGATTTTTCAATCAAAATGAATGGTCCAAGTTTGTGACAACTCATCTTTCTAACGACTTTCATGTATCATAGTGTAATTAAACATGTTTTAACTTTGCAACTTCAAAACTTCTTACTTATTGTAAACAAATTACATTATCATTTCAGTCCCATACAAAGAGCAACAAAGCTGGAGAATTAAGCATGTATATAACCATAGGCTAAGCCGAAAAGGCTATGCCGGTTTAAGAGAAGAAATTGTAAGTGATCTCATTTTGAATTTGAAGTCAGTATTTGAGTTTTATATATCTCATTTTGAATTTTAAGTCAGTATGGTGAGTTTTATATAATGACTTTTCTAAATAACAGAAGAAAGACGGTACATATACTAAGGACCAAGTAGACCGTTGTCTATTTTGGAAGCTAGCTGGAAAGAAGCAAAATATGGATGTAGGCACCAGTTCAACAAAAAGAATACTAGGGGGTGATAATGAAGATGCTGATGAAGGTGATGATCCATCGATAGTTTATGATCCAGTCACACAAGCAATGGTGGACAAAAGTGTAACCAAGTCTTAACTGTATTTCATTTTCATTTTTCTTGCACAACTTCATATTAAGATGCTAACATAAATTCATTCTTTTAATAGGATGAAGTGAAAAAGAAAATAAGTTCTGGAGAGTTGTTGATTCCTCAAAACATAGATGCTTTTGGCTATGCAATGGAAAGGCCCGAGCACAGTGGTCGTGTTACGGCAATGGGGAAATATGTCACCCCAAGAGCTTTTTTCAACACTCCTAAAACACCGACTGGTTGGGAGGAGGAGAAAAAGAAGTTGCTTGATGAGATTGAGAGAAAAATAATATGATAAAAAACTTACTTTCACAAGGTCTCTGTGCTACGCCGTTATCCGATACCGGTTCCAACTTTCCAATTCCTGCAATCCCTTCCGTGAATGCACCAAATTATGCCTCCGAAGGTTCACAGAGGCCAAGGATCATGAACAAGGTTTATTTCTTCCCCTCATTCAATTCTAGTGTAAAGTAGGCACACTCTATCTACTTCAACTTTTCTTTATATTTGTTTATTTCTAGAAAGTTGGACTTCTCTGTCTACTTGAACTTTATTATCTACTTGCACTTTTCTGAACACTATCTACTTGAATACCACTACACCAAAATAGACAATTTGAAACATTAAACTTTTTTGGTTTTGGAACACTACATGAATGTTTCTAGAGGTTGGAACACATTATATCCATTCCGAAATTATTAAATGTTCCAAAAATTATTTTTTTCTAAATTAAATATTTATTATACTTTGTATAACACTCTGAAACCTTTTTATTTTAGGTTTCACCTCCCACCTACTAGTCACATGATGGTTAAGAAAAGTGTTCCAAAGAATTTCTCTTCCTCGTCTATTCTGATTAGTTTCTATCCCTCCCATCTCTCTCTCGAGAGAGCTCGCGTGAACCCTAGCTTTACATGTTCCCTCCCATTGGCTCTGGTTAGTCATCCTATCTTTCTCTCTCTCCTCCCTTCCCTTCCCCCATGCCCTCTCTCTTTTCCCTCCCTCAGCCTGCTCTCCCTCCCCCTCCCGCCGGCTCGTCCCCATGCCCCCCTCTCTCTCTCTCTCCTTTCATGTTCTAAATAAGATTTTTATTGCTCTCTATTAATGATTTGATTAGGATTTGTTGTAGCTAGGGTTTCAGGTTTTCTTGGCCGGGATTCTTCGCTTCGTCGACGACGGAGTCGGAGGTGGAGAGCTGTGCGAGGATTCGTTTCTAGTCTAAGTCTCCTCTTCGGTCCTTAAGAAGCTCTCCATCACTACCGGATTGCTGGTAATTTTTGCTTCTTTTAGTAATTTAGATGCTTGTGGTGATGGTTAGTTATTGTTCCTTTGGTCAAATATCTGGAATTGGTGCATTATTTAGAAATTCTGAGCATAAAAGAGACATGTTTAATATATTTACTGGAATATACTATCAAATAATAACTAATGAGAGATTCAATTGCTCGAGTCTGCAAAATTTGAACTGTTATTACTGAAATATAGTATAAGAATACTGATTTGGTGGGCATTGCTAAATGGTAATTCACTCGTGACGATGATTTTCTTCTCTTTCTTTGAAATTACTATAATTGGTGCTTTAGCTGTTGTATTGAAATATAATCCTCTCCTCTAGAAAATTTGCCACTTATAATTGTACTTTAAAAAATGAGTTATTTAAGCTTGAGCAGTTCAATGTTTTAGTTGGTATTGCAGTTATTGCTTCTATGTTTGTATTTTGATACGTTTCTCAATTGTGAAGCTTAGAAGCTCTAGTTCACTTACTTCCGTATTGTTCCCATACTTTAGAGTGCAATATTTACATTTAGTATAGAATGAGATAATTTCTTCTTTGGTATGGATAAGGTTTGCATAAAGATAAGAATTATGCCAAATCCTGAAATTAACTTTCTGATTTGATCTGGTAAAGCTTCAATGTCGAGTAAGGACCAAGTTGTATGAGATTGCATTGTTCCAACTCAATCCTTTGGACCATTTTTTCCAACACAAGAAAACGAATGTCAAATGCACCAAGAAGCTCTGTGAATTATGCTTTGCGAATAAATACAGTTAAGTTTAACTTCTTGTGTTTTGTTGATTTGGTTCCCATCGATCGTTATGTTTTCTGGTTTTGAATTTTAATCACCAAAATAATAGATCCTTGGATTATGTATTTAATATATTTTATTATGTTGGAAAGTTTTGAAGTCATTTTCTATATGATTTTATGGTTTGAAACTTATTTGATGATATGGTTATTGTTTACTTTTGATAATTGTCAACAATTAAACTAATATCCTTGTATTATCTATCGTACACTTCTTGACAGAATTTGCAAGACAAACCTAAGGCAACACCACTTTTGCGAAAATCTAGTCACATTCATGTTGTGCTTGTTTCTGTGGAAAGTAGATGTTGTTGCAGTTGTCACTTTGCAGATTAATAAAAGGTTTTGTTGGTATTGTGAAAACATAAAAGCTTAATTTCAGTTTAACAAAGGGACCTGGAGGTCTAGGTAAGTCGGTCCGAATTTGGCACGGGACCTGGAGGTATAGGTAAGTCGGTCCAATTATTTGTGACGTGTGTCCAACTATACGTACCGTTGCTAATTAGTCTAATAATTGGTTGTATTGGTTTGAATAACTTAACCACTCTATATGTAATTTTATTAAATTTTGATGTGTTTGCAGATAGGGAAGCCATTATGCATTCTGACTAACAAAAAAACCCTGGGGACTCGAGTTCGGATTTGGCATCAGCAGATTATGAGGTTGTCCTACAAGTAACCGTGGCACCTACACATGAACTTCTTGATGCCAAGTTTAAGGGGAACCTTGGACTTACTGATGTAGTCGTAGAAGAGATTGAAAGTAGAGAATCATTGAAAGGTGAGGCTAGTGATGATTGTGAAGATCTCTTAGTGAAGGAACTTGATACCACTGTTGTAGATAAATTTGATGAGACCATTTTGGAACAAGGTGATGCTTATGAAGAAGAGACTGAATATAGGGGATCAGGTGAAACTACTGATGTTTTGTATATTTCAGATTAATTCTTCACCCAGTGAAAGGGTCTTGCCAGTTGAGGATTTTTTCTTGTCTGAAAACGTAGAAAATGGTCAGCATGTCTAGTTGTTTTTCTTGCTTCCGGCACGAGTTACATTTTGAATCTTAATCCTACTATTAATTTTTTAATCATGATGCTTGTGGCAACAATAAAAAACAATCATAGTCGTCATATCACTAGTATAACATTTTATTTATGGTTTCGTTAAAACATCTCCATGACAATACTGAGTCTAAGATGTATGCATCTTGTTTCATGAAGAACATGTGAACAAAGAGAATGCTCAAGGAACTTCTGCAGAAGAAAAAAGGTGAAAGAGGAGAACAACATTGAAGATGATACCATAATGGTGAAAGAAGATAACATCTCTGTAGATGAGTTTGATAAAGTGCATGAACAATACGGTGCTTTCTTGTTGGCACCACTTAATAGGGTGGTACTCCAGATTGCTGAAGATGCTTCTAGTGCACCTATAGAAACTACAGCGTCTCAAGGTGTGTAATTTAACCACAGTTTATGTGACAGCTTTACGATCAGTGTTCAGTAATGATAAGTTATTGCTAACTCATGCCTGATGCAAGAATTGACTCGGTATCTTATGATTATTGCATAATCAAGAAATATAGATAATTTAGATCATCAACCTTTTTTTATAGATCAGTTGACCACTTTTAAAACAACATATGAGAATTGCTTTAGCTGGTCTTTGTGATTTGGTCAAATATATCCACATATTAGCACTGTTTTTCAACGAAACAGTGGAATTAAGCCTCCCATTTCTTGTAAAAAATGATAATTATGAGGGCCCTTGGGCCGAGGGAAAAAAATCAGTAGTTCGCAAGCAAGGTCATGGCAAGGGGAACCAACCTCCACTAAACACAGCAAAATAGTGGGTTATTGTATAATCAAGAACTTGTATTCACAAACAGTTTTGTTTCCCAGGTTATGGTAATGGAACCATTAAATGAACTTATTCAACGTATTAGTTACAGTCAAACAGCTCTTGTTCTTGGAGGAAGTACGCCTTCTGCTATTCCTCCTCATTTATTTGCAAAATGTAATAAGGATTTCATATCCATACAAGTAGATACAGTGAAACTCTTAGCTTCTGTTTTGGCACCTGCATTATGCCCCTCACCCCTTTCATCAAAATTCAGGGTAGCTTTGTTCTTACATGGTTCTCCAGGATTTGCTTGATATACAAGTTTAAGCTTCTAGATCACTCTTCGTAATTGGCAGATTTTGCAACTGTGAAGTTACACTTGGCTATTGCTTTTGCAGGTTATGGTAAAAGGACTATTGTTAGATATGTTTCTTATTGTTTAGGTCTGCATGTGGTTGAATATAGTTGCCATGATCTTATGTCATCTTCAGAGAGGAGGGCTTCTACCGTCCTTGCCAATACCTTTAAAGTTGCCCATAGGTATTCTAAAATGTATCTATAGTCAATTAACATTATTCAAACTTCAGTCTTGTGTTTAATGTGCTTTTCTGTCTCAGTTAACTTATATAATCCATAATTGCCATTCTCGTATTGGATTTTTATTTTAGAGTCAAGAAATTAGTTTATTTGGTTACTATTGGATTACTTCCTAGAGGGATAATTTTTTTGAGGACTTTACACTAGAACCAAGTTACCATAAAAAAACATGCTTAAATATAGATATATTATTATGATCTAATTTATAATACTTGCCTATAAATATTTTTTTATGTGCATATATAACCGTATCCATGTCGTACTCATATCCCAAAATTTTAAAAAATGTGGTGTGCTGAATTCCTTATCGTGTTTGTATCCGGATTGGTGTCTGTGTCTAGGCAACGTAGGCTGGCATGGTAGATGTGTGTGTGTGTGTGTGTAGCCCTTGCTATGATATGTTGAACACCGTCTTAAAAGTTGCAAAAATATTTAAGGGTTCTGAGATCTTTCAAGGATCCTATAGGCTTAAGATGGTTTCAGTCCCACTTCAGTTATGTGATTGTAGGTGCAAATGCTTAAATGACGAAGTTCATAGCAGCCTACTCTAAGGTTAAGCATGTCATGTTACACTAAAGTGACCAAGTTGAAGAGACTCCTTGCGGAGTTTGAGATCTAACGAGAGATCTTAATCTCTGGGGGTATGTGATCGGAAGGTATGTAGGCTAATGTATATAGGCGCTATCAGGTCACAAGTTAGATTAAATACCACAAAGGAAGTTGTTGTTAAGAACTCTTCTAATGAAGATATCCGTGAAAAGGGACTCAAAGGCACTTAATTTGAAGTGAAGATCATGCAACATGTAACACATAATACTTGGTTTCAACTGAAAAATAGCTCGACCCCAGAGTGAGAAAGCGATGAAACAAAAAGAGATACAGTCAACGAAAAGATGAAGAAGAGAAGTTGTCACAAAGAGCATGCCCACCCTATCACAGTTCTTATTTGCTGCAGCGAGCCAAGTCGGGAAACTTGATGTGACTTGGGTTCAACCAACCGAGTTGGTGACAACCCCGTCAATAGATCTTTTCTATGTGGATTTTGCAAATATTTTCAGATTCTTTTAGCATAGTTTTAGCATGAATATTCGACTAGATCTTTATTAGGATTTTAATCATTTTAGTTGCTTTATGACTTCTAATCTAGGGCTTTTCTATGTTTCCTCATTTTAGGTGGTTGTAAGCCTAATAAAAGTCTGGTTTTGTAATACAATTTTAACTTCTACTCTTCTAGATTTATCTCGTTCATTAGTGGACTCCAATACCTTGTGGATTCAAGTAATCCCCATGGATATGAGGTCAGGTGGACACTGGGAAACTTGTTTATGGACTCGACCCTAAGTTGATTGTTTCAGTGGCATTAGTTTTCTTCTCTCAGCCTCGATTAGCTGCTTTATCTTCGACAAAATTGTGTTGTCACCTTCGTCAAAATCAGCATTTGCTACTGTAGGATCCCTTTTATGGATCATTATGGTCTCTCGATGACTCATGATGGACTAGTTATTCAAGTGGCAGTATGGACCCCTTCATTTTATTTTGAATCTGAGGTGGAAGGCAAACGAAGGCGGTAAAGTATTCAAAAGAAAAAAAGTTCCATCAATGAATGAACCAGGGGTGTATTTTGAATTCTTCATGTTCTTCGTTGGTATTTTTGAGTGAATAAAGGTAATACTTCCATCTCTGAGGTGGAAGGCATAGGAAGTAAGGCGGTGAAGTATTCAAAGGAAAAAACTTCCATCAAAGAATGGATCAGGGGAGTATAATTCTTCATGTTCTTTGTTGGTACTTGAGTGATGATAGTGGGTCTGATTGAGTGAATGAAGGTAGCACTTCCATGATGTATGATTTTATTACCCATGACAGTACCAATCAAGCTTAGCTAATATCTTCGAAAAAGACACATGTGCATTAATTATGAAGGGTTCTTTGGTGACTTGATAGTTGGCACCCTACACATGAGTGGGCTACTTGACAGCTGATAATGATTTTGGCTCTTTTTTTTAAGTACTCTCAGCTATTAGTTTTTTTTCACATGCTTTTACAATTTTACTATGTTTTTACACTTTTGTTGATTTTTTTTCCATTCAATTTTCTTTGTCAAATTGATTGGGAAGATACCTCCAACATTGGTATCAGTCACTATCAGTTGTAGTTGGTATCAAACCAGGACATGCCAAACTCTATCGGTATAGCCGTATCGTACCGATATTTGCCGATACTACAAACTATGAGAAGAATAAGCAAATAGGGTTTTACTATTTAGCTTTGCCTCTTGGAATGCTTGGGTGAGGTTGAAGATCGATACTATCCCAATAAGACCTCCAAATTTCCTTGCTACCTTGTTTGTTATTGTTTTTTGAGAAGGCCGATCATAATGACTGTCCTTAGCATCAAGACCTCCCATTTAATTATTATCCAGGCTGAAATTCGAACCCAAACACATCGCCCTCTCTTATCAATGTTACCACTAGAGTACCTCCTTGGTGGTCCAATTACCTTGTGTTGGGAATCCACTTTTTTTTTCCATACCAACTGACCTCGATCTGGGTCATTGGAACCTCTACTGCCAAGCCGTTGCTCTACAAGGGGTCGATTTTCTGTCGCATAATCAAAGGTTTTATGGCTCAAGTATGTCGTCCAACTGATGCCCAGCTTACTTTAGTTTCTAAAAGGAAATTATGTACTAATTTCTTGCCATTGTCTACTACTGTTTATTCGCTCCAATTCATATTAACTTGCCATACATAATAGTTAAAAGAGTAGTCAATGAGATAGTATAGGTATTAGTTTATTGATTTGCAATACTCTTTAAACTACCTATGTGATTATGACTGGTAGAAACATGAATGACTTATTGCATTGTTTCTTACAGGGTGGTAAGTTTTCCAAACGTGATGGTATTGGTTTGATATGCTCAGGCCTCTTTATATGTCACTTGTTGTATATACTTCGTAATGTAAATGCTCAATCTTAATTGCTTTATCCAGACAGTGGTGGAGAGAGAAACATTCATATATTGTGGTAAGCTATAATTTTCTTTTGTTTCTATATCCAGGGGTATCAAATCGTGTATGTTGAAGGGTATGTTATTTGATAATGTTACAAAGGATGGTTCTTAGAATAGCTGAATGGAGGAAAAGGATTCAAACAACCAATCCCAATTTTTTTTTTAATAAAGGCTATGTTGTTGTATATATCATGATTGCTAGAATCTTAATTGTTAACTCCAGTTTTTAGGGATGTTTTCTAGTACTATACTCTCAAGTTTTTTTTGAGATATTTTTACTAGAATAAGTGGATTCATGCCTTTAATGTTGTCCTAATATTTAGATTTCCTTTATTGTATTTTTTTTGGTCCAGTAATGATGAAGACATACTCATCACATGTGATTTATGTATTGCTCTGGAGAAGAGTGTGGAGATCAAGTTGAAAGCATCTGGAGAGAGATTTGTCAACAACTCCAATGACCAAGGTACTTCTGCTTGAAGGTACCACCTTGATGATTTAGCCATCACTGCAACATCTTCTGTTTAGAAATCTTCATAAAGATGAAAGGCAAGCAGAGATCAAAGAAGGTCCACAAGAAAGTGAATTCAAGGATCCCATGTGCGAAAACTGATCCAACTTCGGCTCTGGTTTTTATAAAGACAAGAGGATACTGCATGTTTTAGTTTGTAGATGCAACTCTCCATTCTACTTAGGATCATCTCCGGAGACTAAATGTTGTAAACGCATTACCTTTTAAATTACAATCTAGATGTTGCATATAAATTATATTTTCTATTTTATATACTTTTGATGTCATTTTATAAAGATCAAGTTTTGGGACATGTTATTAGTGGTTTTATATTAAGTTGTGGTAATATAATAGATCTCTTGGATGTTGATTCAGGGAATGTGTAAAAAAATTTGCACCAATCGTTATGTGTTTCAATGACTAATTTGGGAATCATCATATTTAGGGTTCAAACTAAAAATTGGAACCTGAAATTGAAAAAATACACAGAAACGTTAATAAAGTGTTTCAAAACTTGTCACATAAATAATGCAAAAGTGTTGCAACTTGTATTTAGGAACGGGTGTAAAGTGTTTCCAAATGACATTTAGAAACGTTTCAAAGACGTTCCAAAAATAACTTAGGAACACATTGTATGTGTTCCAAAATCTAATTTTAGGAACATCCAATAAACGTTCCAAACTGAATTTAGGAACATTTTATAACCGTTCCAAATATTGCAACGCCATTTTTAGAAACGGTTATGATATGTTCCTAAAAATATTAGGAACATATAAAAATTGTTTCTAAATCTCTTTTTTGGTGTAGTGTACACACTATCTACTTGCATTTTTATTTCTACTTGAACTTTTCTGGAAAGTTGGACTTTTCTGTCTACTTGAATCAGTATCTACTTTTCTGATACAAGTATCTACTTTTCTGAAAAGGTTGTAAGTGAAAAATCTCCTCTCCAACCTGATCAAGATATCGATGCAACAAAACCTAGTCCAAAGAGTGTCGATGCAACAAAACCTAGTTCGAAGAGTAAAGTAAAGGTACTATATGTCAATTTCTTTATTCTTGAAATCCTAATAAAATGGAAGTAGTAAAGGGACATACAATTTTCTATATGCTTTCTTTTAATAAGGTAGAAGATTGCCAATTGGTTGTGGGTTCCGTCGACAATATTATTGCCAGAGGAACCATTATGGAATACAAGCCCCCCAATGTTATTGTGTCCATCGAATTGGTATTAGACGAGGACGCGTTGCTTCTTATTCCACCTGAAGATATCCCTCTAATTAAGATTACGGATGCTATTGGATATCACATACTTTGTCCAACCGATTTAGTTCTTTATGGTACTCTAATTAGAGTGGCAGTCAATATTTATTTAGAAGTCTCTTGCATGTATAAATATCATATTATTTAAATCTTATACATTTTTACTCTGAAATTGTGTTGTATTTTAGGCATCCGAGGTGGACAAGGAAGCTCCCAATGAGCAAAGAAAAATGCCAACTAAAGTTAAAACTCCAACAAGGGCTTCTACTAGAATTCTAAGGTCATTAAAAAATCCACCCGGAATGGACTGCTTTGTTAAACTGGTACAACACTTGATCGTTGAAAAAACCACAATTTTGATACCACTTCCTGGCGAATTATTTAATACCATAACAGTTGCAATTCTTTTTGAGGAGGATTTCAAAAATTTTATTAAAATGCATGCCCTGTCAACTAATTGCATCCAAATATACATAAGGTAATTGAATTCTTTGCTTTTCAAATTTTTGTTGTTACATTAATAAGTTAATCTAAATAATCTGCAAACTACATATATAGGTTGTTGTACATCCGTTTGAAGGAGCTAAACCTTGTCGAGGATGTTTGATTCATTAATCCGAGACTATCCTCCGCGTCTGGTTTGAAAGCCGTTCTTGGAACGCGGGATACAAGGGCACGACATATTTGTAACAGTTTGATATCTCGAAAAGTAAATCGACTTGTTTTCTTGCCATACAACCCTAGTAATACATTTTCTTACTTATTTTTCTTCTATAAGTTCTCACTAACTCGATAACTTTTATATATCTTGGAGCTATATGGTGTTACGGTTTTCATTGGATTTTGGTTGTCATTGACCTGTCACTAATAAGAGCATATTATTTGGTCTCTTTGAGGAGTAACGTCCAAGATGATCTTAAGTACATTGTAACAAGATATGCATCAATATTTGTACCATATTTTAGGAATTTCACAACTACAGTTAAGGTACTAATTAGATAATTCAATAATGACTATTAATATTATCCAATTTAATTTGCATATAGTGGACTTCGGATGTTTCATGCTCAAATGGAAAAGCAAGTCAAAAAGTTTAAATTGAACTGGATAACAATTAAGGTACAATATATTTCTCTCATGTAAATGTAAATAAAAAATAAATACAAGTTTGTAAGTACTCTGCTTAATTTTCTATGATTAGGCGCCACAACAAGCCGGCTCTGTGGAATGTGGGTACTATGTGATGAGATTTATGAAGGAGATCACATCTGATCGAATATTACTGAATCCAAAGGTGATATTTTTCTTAATCTACATGTATATTTATAATATAAATATATCACGATAGTAACAGTTTCATTTTTTTCTTCCTATTCACAAATATTACAATCAAAAGGAAGACTACAATTTTGAAGAAATTAATAAAGTTCGTACAGAGTGGATGGAACATGTTTTGCAGTTCCTTAACTAACAAATTGTCGAAGGTAATTTTAGACTATATACATTGAATCTATAGTTTAACAATTTCGAAGAAATGTTTTCATTGTGGAGTTTTATGATGGCACTCTATTTCCATTTGTTTGCCTACTAGCTATTTTGTTTAATAAGTCTATAGTTTAACGAGTTTAAGCTGTATTTCTAAATTGCAATGATCTAGAAACTATGTTGCTCTTTTAGTTTTAAAAGACTGAACTGGTTACCGCTGGGCAACTTAAGGTGGGGTACCTCGAGGGGCCTAGGGATAAGTCAATGTTTACTAATATTGATGTCAAATAATCAATTTTGTGAACAAGCTTATATGCTTCTCTAGATGTTGGCATGTTTTTGGAGAGTTGTGGGATCCTGAGTCTAAAATTTGTGGAATTGAGATATTGTGTGAAATTTGTGAACAATAATTTAAGGGTGATATTCATCTCAGATTGACATGATAAAGAAAACTGACAAATTTCCTTGCTCAAGGGTTGACAAGTTGAAATTTCTGTGCTGTTTGGTCAAAGGAGAACCAATAGTTGGTTGTTTCAGTATCGCATCTTTCTGTGGAATATATATGTACACACATACATACAGTCTACATGCATACAAAAATCTGAAGGGTCTAATGTCAAAATTAATTGAATTAGACTTCGTACTTTCTGACATTCCGTGGTTCGGGTGATGTAAAATGGTAGTTGAAAGCTCATAATTCCACTATAGTATCTTTAAAATTATTACACATGTAAGCTAATATTACAAGGTTAAAGTAGTTGTTTTAGACTAATAGAGCACGTCGGTTGAAACTGGGCATCCTTAGATTTAATTTTTTTCTCTTATCATCATATTTTTGTATTGCATGAGATGATTTTTATTTCCAAAAGGCTTCCATGTTTACTTTAAGGAGCTTGTGTTGAGAGATTTTGACGGTTTATGATACCTTTTTATTGTACTTCTGGTTCTTGTGTACATTTTTCTTAAAGTAACTATTTTCTATTACTCATAGTGCTAATACTAAAATTCAGATTTCGTACTTGTCCTGAAAACATACAAATAAGTAGTAGATGTTCTATTGTTACAAGGACCATATAAGCTGAATTCTAAGATCTGATCTTTTAGTACTCTTAATTTCATCGTTTTAGTTGTAGCCTAAGTTTGTTTCAAGAAGAAACCTATTTGGTTTCCCAACAGACATATTTGAGAACTTTCAATGGTATGTGCTTATGGTAGATTGTAAATAACTTTGTATCTCAGGCTTCTTAAGGTGAAATTTTATTTCAAAAAGACTGCCTTAACCTCAATTCTAATGGGAGAAGGTTTGGATCATGATGATTTGGGATGATAGTATTGACTGTATTCTTTTTCATTATTGCCATTTGATAACATTACTAGCAAATTTTCTGGTCTTCTTGTCTCGTCCAACAATTTTCTTACATATACATGAATGAATTCCTGGATGGTCAGAAACAAAAGTTTAAGTTTTGGTTGTTAGGTTAGAACTGCTTGTATGTTTCTTTCTAATAGTCACAAACATATTTTACATTTAGTCAAACTGTATTGATAATTCTGTAATAGTGAGTTGATACTTTGTGCTCTTCTTCTCTCAGGAACTACTTGAAAAATGAAGGTGTTGCACGATGTGAATAGGGGAATGTTGTGGATATGGAGGGATGTGCTCCAATATGGTTTGCTACTTTTTTTTTTATTATGTACTGTTGGTGGATTATATTTTGTGGTGACAAGTGATGGGTGTTTGTGGTTTTGATGTTTAAGTGGTATGGAAACAATAGATGTGGGATGTGCACTTTATGGTTGGATTATGTTGTGGTTGGACAAGTGAAGAATACCTTATGGATGTGTATTGGAAGTTTTTGTCGTATGAACAATACAGTTTGTTAATATAAAATTTGGGTTTTATAGTAATTTGATGTGTGTAGCTTCTAGATTGGTATAATGTGTGGTTGATTAATATTATATAATTCTTGACGAAATTTTGGTATGCTTCCCTTGACGGTACTTTGGATAGCTTCTCTTGACAGTTGTCAAACTTCAATTCATATCATGCTGCACAATATAGCCGTAAAATAGTGCTTTTCAAGACGGATTTTGTCCGTCAAAACAAAATGCTTTTATTGACGGCTAAAGGCCGTCATCTAGGCCGGAGTCAAGAAAAGTTTTGGCTATGTTGACGGTTTTCAAAAACTGCTATCTTCACAGCTAAAAACAGTCAAGAAAAATTCTTAATATGAGGGCCAAAAACCGTCAAGAAAAGTCATGCCAGCGACCGTTAAGAAAAGGGGGGGGTCTTTTCTTGACTCCGGCCTAGTTGACGGATCTGCAACCGTCAAGATACCCATTTCTTGATGATTTTTCTCCGTCAAGAAAAGCCTTTATTATTGTAGTGTCTTCTTTAAATAAAAATTCATATTTCTATCCTAGACAAGTTAGCCTACTGCTATGACCTTTGTGTCACTCTCAAACTCACACTCTTGTACTCTATTTTATTATGCAACATTCATGACACTTTGACTAGACCAAATTGACCTATTGGTACCAGCTTGACTCAAACAATCGAACACCAAACAACCACCTATAAACCACAAACACCAAACTTCCTTTTTCCTCACACCAATACATTAATTTTTAGTATTTGGAGAATCGAATTCAGCCAACTAAAGTTTGTAACACTCAAACTTTTTCCCATCACACTAGAACAAAAATTATAACCCCAAACTTTTTCCTTCCACATTAAGCCGGCCGTAACTACCCTCTTTTCACCTCTTCCACTCAAACAACTTGAACAACATTTCCTAACCCTCTTTCCAACATTTTCCCTTCATAAACAATTCCCCAAAACCTTCTCCATCTCCTTTCGCACCTCCATCCATTCAACCCTATCCAGGCTGAATCCAAATTCATCTAATCTCCACTAAACCAGCCATATCTTCCCTCCACACAAAGTCTTTCTCTAAATATTAGTACACTTCTTACTCTCTCTGTCCTTAACATTTTCTCTTCACAAATCTTCCTTCAGAACTCAGTCTAAGTTTTTCAAAACATGCCCTCCATCAGAGGTGTCCAGGCTGAATCTAAATTCAGTATATCCCCTTTTCAGGCCACTCCACCACCTCTATAGCCCCCAAACCACCACTATAATACCTAAATCTCCTAGCCATACCTCTTATGAACAAGTTTTCTTTACAACTCAGCTCCTAAATCATCCCACAACTCACGAAAACACCTCCCACAAACTGAAGACACCCTGTTGAACCCGCCAACAATAGCACTACTTCAACACCTTATAACCAATGCTTCTAGCACCAAAACCCTTTCAACAATCACCCTATCCTCATTCTCTATCTCTCCCCTAACTTTTCTAAGCAACACAGAACTTGGATAAATATTTTCGAGCCGCAAACAGAAGCTACAAACCGAAGTATCCAAATCTGGACAGATTTGTGCAAGGAGTGCACACGGTCCGTTTCACCCCCATTCCCCTTTGGTAAGTGCTCAAACTCCTCTTCCTAAAACCTCTTTCATATTCTTCAACTTGTTCTTATAAACTTCAACTTCTTCTTCATGAATATCATCATTTGTTGCATGAAATTCTAGCACATCTTCATTGACAATTAGAAAAGTCCTTATATAACTAGTTGTTGTTTATCACCTTGTCATGAATACAACTTTTGTAAACACTTGTCCATCATGGTATTAACTCCATCTATCACTAAAATTCAGAACATAAATGTTACATTTAAGGAGATATGCATAACTACACTTGAATAAGACATGGTGAATGTTATATACTTAGTTGTGCACATGTCTAAGTTTATTCCTAGATAATTATTTTGTATGTATAAATACCATGCTAGAAAATAACATATGTTATGCTAGATAGTGTTTAATTATGTGTTGATATATACTTAATAAGCATGTATATAGAATGGTTTGTATAAAAGTTGTAGTTGTATTAACCCTATAAGTAGTTATTGTTACATGCATTAGTAGTAGTTGATAATGGAAAACCTCAAATATGTGAAGGACATCATTATATATAATGTTGCATGTATTAAATGGGTTGAGGATAGTATTAGTGAGTTCCATATACCCTTTATCTTGATGATGACACACTTTAAATGACTACTTGAGTTAGGTTAGCACTTGTTTATGAGCATTAAGAATGTGTATGTCATACTTGTACAAGAAGACCCTGGTAGGTAGGACACCTAGTACCTACGTATTTGAGAAGAAACTTAGCAAATACATAGACCCTAGTTATGACCATGTTTATGATATATAATAAATTGTACATTTAGAGGACTTAAAGATGTTATTTGACTAGTAGACTTGGTGATTACACACATACTTGACACTTATTTGGTTAACCTCACTCAACCAACATAATTAAAACCTTTGTATGGTTTAGACTCTAATGAGTAATGTCGCTGCGTATGTTGTACTCTTGTGCATGTCTAGTGAACTATATCATAGTGTATGTTCTAATATTATTGTATATATAGGCTCATGGTATCGTTCAGACTTGGAAGCCAGAGCATGATCTTTATAAGATCTCAATCCATAACTGATTTTAAAACTCCTCTTGTAATTGATTATCGCTCTTGGACTTCATAATTGCATTAATTAGTTTGTCATTGATATGATTATTATTGTTTCTCATCTGCCCCTATTTCGGAGAAATGGACGTTCGTGCACGGTGTTTCCTCCAGAAGCAGATCTTCATCAAGGCGGAAGAAGGCATGCTTGACATAATGCTTTGAGAAGATGGTTACCCTTACTAGGGTAGTAGATAGGTTATTTCTAGATACTAGAGCTGGTATAGATTATTAGCATGATAATTAAACATAGTTTTAGAGGCCTAAATCGAATAAAACCTTACCCTTATTTAAGATAGGAATAATTTGAAATATTTGAAGTTAGAAAGATGGTTTGACTCTAATGCTCTGTAATACTTTATGGGATACATAGTTAGATGTTAAGGATTAATTGTGGCCCATGGTGGTGATATAAGGAAGGGTATTCTGACCTTAAGAATAGGGACTTTATATGGCAGGCCATCGTGGTTGAATCTCTAGTTACCTTTTAACTTTTAGTATCAAACGTAGATGTTACTATCCCCTTAAATTATTGATGACTATAGGACTAGACTAAATAGATAGGTAGATTGCTAGACCTAATGTTTGAATAATTAGATAACTTGAGTACTATGGTATATCTTTCAAAATCAGGTTAGATGTACTTGACTTATTTGGCTTGCCAGTGTTAATTGAACTCGTGAGTTCCACCATTAATAATTTGGATAGATAAACTACTATCTGTGATAGAGCAAATTGGTTGAAGGATGAGAGTTTTGATAGATTTTACAGGTTCTGAGTTAGATACAGTGAATTGCCTACAATGGATGGCAAGTTGTAACAAGATGATACCTATATAGCTTGGATGAACGGTATACATGGAATAAACAAGGAGAAACCTTTGGTTCGAGGTGAAGAAGGTAGAATGACAATAAGAAGAGATTCACGAGTAGTACCTGAACTAGAGCAATTTTTAAATTAAGAGAAGGAATTAGGAAGGACTAAAGATTTTATCAGTCGGTAATTGCCTAGAAGATCTATACTTTGAAGTAGGAAGTATAGTAATAAATAATAAGGAAAATATATTATGGTCGTATAATCTAATAAGAAGGAATTATGATATCAACTTAATGGATAATAATTTTAGTGTTTATGAATTGTAATATTTTTGGAATTTTAAAATTTTAGTAAGAGTAGAAATTGTTGATCAGTCTCGAAAGTGATATAAATTTTAAGGAACTAAACATAGGTTTCAGATCACATATTGGCTCTTGGTAATTTTATAGAGGATTACCACAAGACCCTTAGATTTTAGATTGGCACATGGATATAGGAGTACAAATAGAAGATAGAAGTCTTATCGGAATGATTGCTAAATATTATGGGTTACACATAAACTGCTTAGGTCCATGACTTTAGTAGTGGGTGCTGATATGGAAACCCATTTCCAATTAACCTTAGCCGACGAATTTTCGGATTTTCAAAATCATGTTCTCATTATTGTATTGGTTATATTTTTATCTTGGATATCTAGAATGATTGAATAGATATTTATTACAGAATTTCTGTTTGTTAATTTTATTTTATATATGTATTTGAGTAGAGGCTTGTGTTGTATTCTTTATGTATATATATATATATATATGTATATTTTTTTTATGTATATATATATATATAAAAAATATATATATATATATATATATATATATATATATATATATATATATATATATATATATATATATATATATATTTCTCCTAGGAATTGAATTGAGTTGAGCTTCTATACTAGGAAGCTCCTAGGAATTGAAAATATATATATATATATATATATATATATATATATATATATATATATATATATATATATATATATATTTCTCCTAGGAATTGAATTGAGTTGAGCTTCTATACTAGGTATGACTGACTGGATAGATTGGACTTATTGCTTCTAAAAGCGATTATAAGAAGTTAGGTTGGAGGATTTCATTATGTATACTATATGTTGATGACATTGTACCTAGAAAAGAATATAGAGATTGTAACCATCCTAGCTGCAGAATGAGGGATTTGAATACTGCATAGGTAGCCTTGAACATTTTGTGTTTGTAAGATTTTAGTGCCTAACCCATGCACTCCTTCAAGAGTAAAGGTATGACATTATTTCCTTTATAGATATTGCAAGATGTAAAATGAGATTGTGTTGCGATATCCTTAAGTAACCAAGGCTTATAGGTAGAGATTTTCTAGATGATAATTAGCATGATAATAATAATGGGACAATTCATGGCAGTGAGAAGATTTGTGGACAAAATGCCTTAGACGGTTAAATTGTATGTATATGGAAGTTTAAGGTTAAGAGAGTGGGTAGGGATAAGAACCAAAATGTGTTTATATATCTAAATATATCTTGAGTTCGTTGTAGGGGTGATTGATTTTGAATTTCAAATACGAAATTTTCTAAGTTGGATAGATTGTAAACTCCCTCACCAAAATTTAGGAATATATATTTTGGTGTGATATTATAATTTATTTTAGGATAATTAGCGTTAGGAAGATGGAGTTATTTTACATACTTTCGATTGTGATATCTTTGGTGCACCGTAAAATAGTTTCAATTTTGGAAACAAAACACATACTCTTCTTCAAATAAATATTCATATTCCTGTCCTAGACAAGTTTGTCTACCATTATGACCTATGTGTCACTCACAAACTCATACTCTTGTCTTCTATTTTAGTTCTGCAGCATTCATGACACTTTGACTAGACAAAATTGACCTATTGGCACTAACTTGACTCAAACTTTCAAACACCAAACACCCTTCTATCAACCCCAAACACCAAACACCCTTTTTTTCTCACACCAATACATTAATTTTTGGTATTTGGAGAATAGAATTCTGCCAACTAAAGATTCTAACACCCAAACTCTTTCCCTTCCCACTAGAACAAAAGTTATAACCCTAAACTCTTCCCCTACCAACTAGGCTGGCCATAACTCCCTTCTTTTCACCTCCCCCATTTAAACCACCTGAACAACATTTCTTTCTAACCCTCTTGCCAACATTTTTTCTTCACAAACCATTCTCCAAAACCATTTCCATCTTCCTCTACACCTCCATCCATCCAGCCCTGCCCAGATTGAATCAAAATTCAGCTAGTCTCCACCAAACTATCCATATCTTCCCCCATATGAAGTATCTTTCTATAAATATCAATACACTTCCTACTCTCTCTATCCTCAACATTATATCTTCATAAATCTTCCATCATGACACAATCTAACTTCCTCAAAATAGCCCTTCTATCAGAGGTATCCAAACTAAATCTGAATTCATCATATCCCCTTCTCAGGCTACTCCACCACCTCTATAGCACCTAAACCACCACCACCACCATAAATCTTCTTCCCCTACTTCTTCTAATAAGTTTTCTTTACAACTCGGCACCTAAATCATCCCACAACTCACTCAAATACCACCCATAAATCGAAGACACCCTGTTGAACCCACCAGCAATAGCACCACTTTAACACCTTGTTGCCACCGCTTCCGGTACCAAAAACCATTCAACAATCACCCTATTCTCATCCTCTATCTCTGTCCTAGCTTTCCTAAACTCCACAACACTTGGATCAATATTTTGGAGCCCCAAACAATAGCTACAAACCGAAGTGTCCAAATCTAAACAGATTTGTCCAAGGATTGCATACCGTCCATTTCACCCCCATTCTCCTTTGGTAAGTGTCCAAACTCCTCCTCCTCAAACCTCTCTTCATGTTCTTCAACTTATTCTTCATAAATTTCAATTTCTTCTTCATGAATACCATCATTTGTTGTATGAAATTCTAGCACTTCTTCATTGACAACTGGGAATGTCCTTATATAAGTAGCTATTGTTTATCACCTTGTCATGAATACAACTTTTGTAAACACTTGTCTATCATGTTATTAACTCAATCTAACCCTAAAATTCTGAATATAATGTTACATTTAAGGAGTTACATGCATAGTTACACTTGAATGAGACTTGGTAAAAGTCATATACTTAGTTGTACATATGTCTAAGTTTATCCTGGATACTTATTTTGTATGTATAAATACCATGTTAGAAAATAACATAGGTCATGCTAGATAGTGTATAATTATATGCTGATATATAGTTGATAAGCATGTATATATAATAATTTGTATGAAAGTTGTGGTTGTGTTAACCCTAGAAGTAGTTATTGTTACATGCACTAGTTGTAGTTGATAATAGAAAACCTTAAACATGTGAAGGATGGAATTATACATATGTTGCATGTGTAATATGGATTAAGGATAGTTTTATTTCAACACAAAAAGTATTCTAG
Organism: Iris pallida; assembly: GCA_029216955.1. Taxonomy (NCBI): domain Eukaryota; kingdom Viridiplantae; phylum Streptophyta; class Magnoliopsida; order Asparagales; family Iridaceae; genus Iris; species Iris pallida. The sequence continues at coordinate 5,097,647 of JANAVB010034418.1, read as the reverse complement.
AAATATTGAATCATTTAAATTATAATAGAGAAAGAGAGTACAACAAGAATCGTTAACAAGAATTCTGAGTACGATAGAATCTGAGGATTGGGGCGATGGAGATTAATTCTAATTCGTTCGACTTCTTTACTCCGTTGACAATCTGAAGCAAAAGTTGATAATGCTTGTTTGTTGATGAACTCTTGACGGCGAGGGGGAACTCTATTACTGAAAGCTCTCTCTCTCATTGAAAGTTCTTTAGTAAAGATATAGCATATGTAGCCTCTATATGCGTGTGTATGTGCGAGGAAGACACTATCCTCTATTTATAGATTTTTTTCACTAGAACAGTTGTACGTATATGTGCAGAAAATATATTATCTTCTGCCTCAGCGACACATAAAACTGGGTAGGCACATGAGCCTTAGGGATTAGTGTGGAGTGCAGGTGTTCGAGAATCATGTATAGCTCGCTACATGTTTTGAGACATTCTACACAAAATACTTCCATGTCATCACACGATCTATTTGCCGTGGATTAGCTATGCGTCAAATAACTTTAAACGCATAGCATCTGGTTGCTTACTGTACAGTAGTACTTCTTTGTAGAATAACTATCTGTCAACGATACTTTGAACATATAGCTTTTTAACTACATACTGCAAATACTGTTCTGGAAGTAGTAGCATGAAACTGCTCCTTTACAACTGTTAAAATGAAATAATGATGGTGACGTAATCATGACATTTTTTTGTAGTCTGACCACTGCACACTTCCCGAGGTTCATCTTTTCAGATAAGAGACATAATATGTCATGTGTCTAATGGACCATGCATACCTTTAACTCATCTTCGACTATGCGTCTTATTTAATCAACATTCAAGAGACCATAGTGCTTTGGGGACTGCTTCCACTTTTTTAGTATATAAATCTTTAGGCGCATGGAACCTATGTGCCACTTTTTTGTATTTTTTATGGTTCGACAAGATCTCCTTCAAAGTTTTTAAAACAAGAACAAGTTTTGAAATACTTTGAACAAGAAGCATGGGAGAGGGGGTTTTATCACTAAAAGATTTATATGCTTCAGATCACTTGCCATGTTGTCACTGATTAGACTGAATCCTTAAAATCTGAACTGTCATCAAAATTTGTGGTGACCGTTTCTAGTAATCACTTATATTGAACCTAAGTCAACTGTCATCTACGATTTTAGGGACAAAATCATGCGACAGTTAATGGTGGATTGATTTTTTCATTAAGAATCAAGTCGCATGATGCTTCGCTGCATAGTGAATCTTTATCCCTATAAATAGGACATTTCTTGATAGAACTGTCATCAACACTTTTTACCATGCATTTGCTAGTTAGTCCTCTGACAAACTTGTGCAAACTTATGAGGTATTCAACATCACTTTGCTGAGAACACTGCTCTTTGGTTATGCCAGAAGTCGAGAGAAAGATCGATCTTCAGATGATAATCTTTCTTGAAGTATCCCTCATCTTTTCCTCTTTTATTTCCAAGAATCACTTCTTTTTACACAAAGTTTTATGGCAAGAATTTCCATTCTAATCATGTTTGAACACAACCCATCACTTGAGTGCATAGATATAATTGTCATAAGATGTACTGTTAGTAAAAAAACTCCACTGTACACATAAATGGAACTGCCATCAATCTTCATAAATAAATGTGTTGTTGGAAAATATCACTGTCATATAGCTCTTAGACGCATGAAGTTTCATATTCTGTCTATGCGCCCCTTATAGCCATGTAGTACAACTACCTGACTTTTTTAGGAGATCAACAAATTTTATGCGCCTAACTCCTTTGAACTTTATTATGCTCTTCAGCATACTCCTTGGATGACTAGATCTCAGATGGAGCTTGAAAGTACATCGTAACATATCTTATTTGACATGATTCAGCATATTAACCGTCCTATGACATAGCTAGTTGTCAACATTCAACTTACGAGACTTGCAACTGGCTGGTTTTACTGTCGTGGCATCTGTGATGAGATTTGGTTTGAATCAAAATCGAAAACACTATCGATGATGGACATTGTTAGTAGTTGGCAGGAATCTTGGAATATATGCCAGTCTAATTTTGTATCTTTCCGTCATGGTGAACTACCAAAGATATAGAGGGGAGCCTACACTAGTAGATGCACTAAAATGTGTGCTAGGTTTAGCACATCCGTGAGAATGCCAGGATGGGAATGCTTACCCTCTTCACATTATCCTCCACTGTAACATTTAGTGTATCTGATGGCTCACGCTGGTACAGGACCTGCTGTAGAAGACCCATGATGTAATAGATCTCCATCAGATGTAACCGTGCCATTAGAATAAAATCTAGGATGTAATAGATATCCGTTATGTGTAATCATGGTTTTTATCCGTCAGTAAGAATTTTATTTTATCTCTTAATGTAGTTTCAACTTTGCTACGTAAGTTCTCATCTTTATGATGATGCATGTCTGTTTAAAACAAGAAGTGACGCATGAATTTGTACTGTATAACTTGTAGCATTATCCTACTTTAGGAAGGTGAAACTTTGTAAACATATAAAGAGGTCTCAACTACATAAATCTGCAAAAAACATAGCCACTAAAGACTGTGGTCGCATAGAATACATGATGGCTAGTACTTGCAAGTTATTTAGACGCATGGGCCTTGCATAGCTATACTTTTGTTTTCTTTAAAATTATATTCAACTTTTGAATAACTTTTGAGGCCACTGGACTGCAGCATAAAACCTCTCGAGTCAAACTTGCTTAAAAAATGTCACTAAGGACTTCTGTCGCATAAGTATATTCGACTTTTGAATAACTTTTTACGCCACTGGACTGCAGCATAAAACCTCAAAAGTCAAACTGGCTTAAAAAATGTCACTAAGGATTTCTGTCGCATAAGATTCTTATTATCGTTGTCATCAAACATCATGTGTTTGAGTTCTTGAACGAAGCATATAGATTTTTAAGGTATATATTGTTTATGCGTCGAATATCTTTGTTTGATTTTCTTAATCTCTTTAAAACTATATGAAATATCAGTTTATGGATTATTATGCAACAAATCATTGTTTTGTTCATGCATCTCCTATGTAAATCTTTATCATGAGTGGTCTTCAGATATTTCTTCAAATACTATGCCCTTCATAATAATTCAACTCTACATTAAATAGATTCATCATCATTAAAACGTCACCATCTACATTTTTCTAGGAAAGTTTCATCTCCCAAAGCATTCATTTGAGGAAAATAAAGGGTCATTTTCTCCTATAAATACGAGTGGAGAATTACTGCTATTGTATTATTCTTTCAATAGCATCGAAGAAAGCTTCTCCTTGCAAGCAGCCTCAATTCCCAAGAAGGGCTACTCCTTAACGGCTGTCTAATGTTAACTTTATTGTTGCCACACTCGAGGAAGAGAAAGCTGATGGAGACAAAGCTACTTATGGCGGAGGAGATCCTAGATTTGTTGGGCCTCTCCCTGAATGACATTGCCAAGCCACTGAGCGCATCACATGACTTCGACTCTCTTCCCTTGAGCCGAAAGGAGAAGGAGGTTCAGGGGCAGTGGACACTTTTCGTCGACTGTTTCACACTTCGGGTGTCTAGACGCTCCAAGACATTGTAGATGTGATCATTGACTGTAACTACCATATTTTCGGTTAAGGTTATTTTTGACAAGTTAAAATATTTTCTAATTGTGGGCCACTATCGTGATATGTTAAACCCAAATCATAAATTAGAATTTCTATTTAGTTTGACCCTAGTCATGGCTAACTAAGGTATAAGCATTAGTTTATGGCAGAGCCACTCATTTTTCTTAAAGGCCATTAACTAACTAGTTGTCAAGAAAAGATTAGAGCCCTAACAAAACCCTATTTAAACCCCCCATAAGTCCAAACATGGAAGCCACCATAAGCCTAGGGTTTCCACCCTTTTCTTCATTCTACACTCTCCCAAACTTCCCTCCCTTTCTTCCCTTAGGTGTGCTAAGGACTTGAGGAGATCAAGGATGTTTGGTGAAGGCTCTAGCAAGGATTTGGGAGCCACTTCTTCCTCCACCTTCCTCAAATTTATGGGTCCTTGTGTAGGCTCCATTCCACATAGGTATAACATTCTTTCCTCTCATTTTCTTGGTCAAATTTCAAGGATTTATATAGGCGACCATTCTAATGGCTAGGTCCAACCCTATAGGTGGAGAAATAGGTGTTAGAGGACTGATTCCTAATAGTTCTATGGGTTAGAATGGTGTTATTTGGGTAGTTACAAGATTGTGACCACCAAGTATTTGACACGTGTTCCCAAAGAGATTTTCGTGTCCGTTTTTAGTTGAGATTTTGGGTACGTGTCCTAAATAGGATACGTGGCGTTGTGTTATGGTATCTCATGATATGCACGGGGTAGAATTAAGGTTCCCTTATATTTAATGATTTCTAGTATTTTATTCTACTTGTAACGCATAATATAATGTTTAAATATATTTTAAACTATATTTTTTTTATTTTATATATATATATATATATATATATATATATTTTATATATATATATATATATATATATATATATATATATATATATATGATTTCTAGTATTTTATTCTACTTGTAACGCCTAATATAATATTTAAATATATTTCAAACTATATATATATATATATATTTATATATATATATATATATATATTAAACAACACTTTATTCAGCAAAATGAGTCCCAACTCAGGTTACAGTCAGTCTACAAAGCTACTGTAGAAATAAAGGTAGGCTAGGAGAGTGCCTACAACGACCCAACGCCTTCAATATCTGTCTTCGAACTTCCTTTATAAGCTGCTGAAGAGAGAAACCATAGTCTTCATATCGAAACTTGTTACGATTCTTCCATAATACCCAACAAAGAGCTCCCACGACAATTTCTTTTAGGCGAATATTTTTCCTCTTCCTCCAATTTTTGAAACGATCTAGCAGCGTTATGTTTCTCCCATGGATGTTGAAAGCTCGACCAAGGGCTGACCAAACTCCCAAAGCCAGTTCCCCATCTCCAAATACATGAGCACTTGTTTCCTGCGTAGGGTTCGTGCAGCAATGGCACTGTGAAACCATGTTAAACTCTAGTCGCTGCACTTGATCATCTGTTGGCAACTTATTTAATAATAATTGCCACATTAACATAGACCACTTAATTGGAATACAGGAATTCCATATATACTTGAAAAGAGGCCGCCTAGGGGAGGGAGTTCTGTTTTGTCGCCATGTAGATAATACCGAGAAGACCCCAATTATTGAAGGAGACCATAGCCATCTCGGTTGCCCAGCTACCATGCTCTCTATGATAAATATGTTAGAAATATTTCATCCTTTTGGGAGCCGCTTCCAAATGTGAGATGCCTTCGAGTGAGGAGTGACCACATCTAATGGAGTATGAGAGCAATATTTAGCCTTTAGGAATTTGATCCAAAGGCCATCCTGAGTTTTTATTTTCCACCAAAGCTTTGATGTAAAAGCGAAAAGGATTTCTTCCATGCTTCGGACCCCTACCCAGCTTCATCATGCGGTCGTGCCAAATTCTTCCAGCTTATCCAGGTGTGTTTACTTATGCCATCATGAGATCTCCAAAAGAAATGAGAAAACATTGTCTATAGCTGCTTTAGCACCTTGACAGGAGGGTTACAATCCGCCAATGTGTATATAGGGATTGACGTCAATACATATTTTAGGAGGACGAGTTTGCCACCATACGATAATAATCGCTGCTACCAACCTCTATTCGACTACGAACCTGAGAAATTTCATCAAACATACCTGTATTTCTTTGTCCAGCTGCTAATGGGCATCATAAGTAGGAGAATGGTAACTGTCCAATATCGAAACCTGTCATGTGTTGTATCTCTATGGCTCGATCTGCAGGAAAAGAGTCATGTAGGTAGATAGAAGACTTGGCAACATTAATTTTCTGGCCAGAAGCTCCTTCGTACCGCTGTAGCATCTCCTTCAGTACATGCACATATCTGATATCCCCAGCTATGAATATAAGCATATCATCAGCGTAAGCTAAGTGAGTAATAGGCGGGCAGCCACTTGGAGAATAGAAATGAGAAAATGAAGGATTCGTAACCAAGTGTTTGAGATTTCTGGATAATGCTTTTATCGCCAATACAAATAGTGCTGGTGATAAAAGGTCTCCTTGCCTAACTCCTCGATAAGCTTTGAAAAATCTAGATAAGACCCCATTTATAGTGGTCGAGAACCACACATTGCTAAGTAGTCTGAATATGATGTTGATCCAGGTTTCATTAGACCTAAATTTCCGCATGACTTGCATAATGAAACTCCAATCCAACTTATCATATGCTTTCATCAGGTCGAGCTTTATGGAGATACTACCCCCTTAGTGCTTTTTATTTATCATACTCACCATCTCTTGTGCAAGGATGATATTAACTACAATTTCATGCCCCTTCACAAATCCACTCTACTCCTCAGAAATAAGCATTGGAAGGATGGTGGCAAGTTGACGAATATTATATATATATATATATATTTATATATATATAAAAAAAATATATATATATATTTATATATATATATGCATATATAAGTTTACAGGTTCATATTGGTGTAAGTGTTGTGCCTTGTGGGATAATGTATGTAGTGGCGTGTGTGTGTATGTTTGGAAGGGAGAGCGGTACAAGAAATGGGTCTGCCTTGTGAGTATGATATCCATGTAGGATGCATTGTGTGTGTGTCAATATATACCTTTATATGTGACAGGGTTATCCATATATATATGCATATTATATATGTGTGTTGGAAAGTTAAGGTAAGGAAGGAAGTCGGGATTTTGTAAGGGCAAGTCCAAGTGCACTGCACTACAGTGCATAGGCTCGAATAAGAAGATAAAATAGAGGGTTAAATGGGGAAACATCATATAGGAATTTAACCATCGGATAAGGATTATTTTTATATACTTGTGTGCGTGTGAGTGGCCTTTAGGTCAAACATTGGGGCTATGGTGAAGGGTTGGGTTCAGACATTAGAGATGAGAGATTGAATAAGGTTTAGGAGGTAAGGTAGTGGGTGTATCAGTCATTAGACTGATTTGGGATCAGTCATCAGACTGATTATCTGTCAGTCATTGGACTGACTCTGTATCAGTCATTAAATTGATACTTGTATCAGTTTTAGACTGATATCCAGATCAGGCTCTAGATTGATATGGTGAATCAGTCATTGGACTGATTTAGAGGATTAGTCCATGACTTATTTAAATGGAGGGGATATATTGGTTGTGTGGGTAGGTATATTAATTATAGTACTATGATTGACTATTAGAAAGGGGTCTTTTTGGGACTGAAATGGTAATGGACTGTAGCAATGATAAGGGGGTTGCAGATTTAGTAGGGGGGCCAAGTCCAGGTATTGGAGGCTCGAGAATAGGCCTCAACAGCAGGGGAGGAAAGTCATATTAATTGCAGTGAGGGAGAGGTGAGTGTGAGGTGTTCAAGGGGAGGGCACAAGGCAGGAAAAAGGAAGAGGGATTACTGAAATTAACAGCAGTAGAAGCAACATCAGTTGCTTGTCAAAGCAACAAAAGTAATAAATGGAGTTTGTAGCTGTCTTCCTTGGCAATGTACAACAACAATGCTCTATAGGATGGAAGTACAGGAGCAATAGTATGTACTTCTTTATTTGGACAAAGCAGTTGGACAACAGCCCCATTAGCTATTGCGTGTGAGAGTATTTATGTGTTCATGTATTAAAGGAACAATACATTCATATAGAAAGGTAAGTTAATAGATAGGAAGATAAGGGCTTTAAGCAGCAGGTAAGAGATAGATGTATGGGTGTGTCATCATTTGTTGTCATGTAGGAGGTTGATAGTTAGGTATAATAATAGGTATATATGGGGATACATGTGTGTTGTGTTACGTATTTGTGTAGGGTTAGTAGATAGGTATTGGGGTTAGCAGGGAGTAAACTGATAAGGAGAAGAGGGGGACTCGAGTATAGAGTAATTGGAAGCATGGAAGTTTCCATCAATGTATACAGTGAGCATTGGGTAGTATTAGGAAGTGTATATAGAGAGGCCAAGTATGGGTTTTAGTAGTACAACTAAGTACCTGTGTGTGTGTGGCCTGTATAGGTACTTTATAGTGAGCTAGAAGGGAAGGGAGTTGGGGGCTGTATACTATCCAGTATACAGGTTAGAAGTTGATATTTGTAATAGCACTAGGCTAGATTAGGCTAAGGCCGTGTACAAGTGTGAGAATATATCAGTCACTAAGGATTAACCAATAGGTAGATATGAGCAGTAGAAATATAGACATTGTACCTCTACCCATATATGGGGATACACAATCCTGTTGGGTAAGAGTCTAGTTTAGTCGTATGGGGCAGGCATGGGTGAAAAATACCAGAGTCTGAACTTTGATAACAGTAGTATGGTTAAGGTTAGCGTTGAGCATTTTGTAGTTGTATCCTAGGATACCTATATAGATACTTGTATATAGGTATAATAAATCTAGAGACCTACTAGGAAGATAGGGAGTGTAGTAATGCGAATCTATAACTAGGTGAATCTGTGAGGGTATTAGAGTTTGTGTGTATATAAGAGTGTTAGTAGGGTTGTGAGCACATAGGAAAATGGGGTTTAATGTATAGGTAAATAGGTAATGATGAGATATTTATAGATAATGGTTAGGATAAGCTATGGTAGTGGATGTCAAGTTATAGAAATAATTAAGGTATTCATATAGGAGTCACATAGGTAATTGAGTAAATTGGCTAAGGAATTGTATCATAGAGGGTATATAAATGCTATATAGGTAGCTACATAGGGTATGACCTAGTATAGGCTAGAATAACTTGGTATGGCAAGGTATAGACCCAAAAACCTAGGTATGACCTAGATTGAGCTCGTTATCAAGGTATTGACTAAATCGACCAAGTTTGACCTAGAAATGACTCGGAGGCCTAGAATCGACTTAGAATAACTTGTTTATGATTCCAAACACAAATTTACATTTATATTCCATATTTAGGTCTTTGAAGCACCGTATCGGATACTGTTGATATTCTGAACCGGATCTTAGGCAAGTACATTCTTTGATAGTTTTCATTATTTGATATCTACGATGTTTCTTGTATTTAACGATATTATATTTGATTCTTGATACGTTTGTCACACAGATTGGTATTTCTGGATTCTGTTATGAGATGTTACCATGGTTATCGTATTGACATCGTACACGACTTGTTCATTAGACATCGCACATGATAGTATCATAAAACATTGCTCGTGTATCGTAACGTGTCTTAGTTGGATCTACTGTACTAGTTGGAATAAGAGAAATCCTAGTAAGAGATGTGATAAAATCCCTATTGTAATTATAGACATTATAAGTGTTAATCGTACACCTTACATACGATTAACCAGGCCACTTAGCTATTGTACAAGTTCCCAAGTCGATCACATCTCGAAGCTAGTATTTCAAACACATAGTGCTTATAGTATTTATTGTTCCACCTCATATTTCTCGGACTGTACTTATATATTTTGCCTGTTTATTTTCATTCATGTATATTATGCTCTTCATATTATTTATTCTTCATAATACCTATTGCCAGTTTAGGACTTTATAATGGTAGCTCTATTCTTCATCACTTATCGTACTCTTTACTTACAGTTTTATAGTTTTTGTCAATTAACTGGAACTGTTGTTAGTGGTGTGATCGCTCCAATCCTGACTGGATAATAGTTCTTCAGATGACGGTTGCCCTACCTTTTACGGCCATGGGAGGTAGTAGGCGTGGGTCAGGAGACTCAATTTCAGGAGGATTTATAGCTCAAACTGAGGAGGCTTATTTAGCGACTCTGTTATGATAGATTTATGCTGGATTTGTCTCCAGTTAGACTCTTGGTTTGATATTTATTTTGAGACTTACTCTATATTAGATAACTCTTAGACTATTCTGGACTTGTATTAATTTTATGTTAGATTTTATAGATATTTCATCTCTTGTTGTCTGCATCCTTTTCGTACCATTTATCTTCCTTATAGTATTATGATTGAGTATGATAAATTGTCATTACTTTTCCTCGGTTTGGTGTTGACCATCTTGACAGGTTATGATATTTATATTGCTTGTTACTTTAGTAAACCTGGACAGCGTTCTACCGCCGATGTTATGGCATAGGCTGGGCTTTGTCACGCACTCATGCCCCTATATCGGGTGCGAGTCCTGACAGTGACTCTGATTGTTCTTCTCCCTAATTGTTTAGAGTTCTACTAAATTTTAGGGTTCTCTTGGCTCTCCTACTGGGCATGTTTTGTAAACTCTTTATTACTATTAATAAAAGTTTCTTATTTTGCTAAACTGCTGTGAATAGTCAATTGCTCCGTATGTAAGAACAAACTCACAATTGTTGAATTAATTTTGACAAATAGAAGATAACTGATAACTCGACGCGTAAATCATTCAACTATCACTCAAGCAGTCTTGATAGTGATATAGGACTCATACGATTAGTTTTGACAAAAAGCACATGAAAATAGTCTCCTTATGCTCCTCCCAGGATTTAAAAGGGAAATGACTGCATGGGATTTTCTAGAAGAAGATCAAGTTGGTGACATGTCTTCGATATGTGGGCTCGTTATCTAGATTGTATCTAAAATTAGATATAGATAACTTTTGAGAGTTATGCGCATTGTTTGAACATAAAATATAAAGAAAGCTTTGTAATTCTTTGTCTTTTGTTGCTTTTGTTGAATGGTAATAGAAATACCCTGTATCTTTATTTTATTTTGAAATTAAAGAATATTTTCTATTTTGCTAGGAATATTGTTGTTTTGATATTTCTTGATGTAATATGGATATAGAAAAATATCATGATTGTGTGGATCTATTATATGTGACATACCCAATTAAGTATAGATAATATATATGGAAATTGATCATTATAAGAGATAATATTAACATGATAGATGTTATAGTGGACCTATTATCCTTGGCATACATGATTAGGTATAAATAATAGATATGAAAATTGATCCATATCAGAGGTAATATGGACATGATAGATGCTGTAAGTGGACCTATTATCCTTGGCATACATGACTAGGTATAGATAATAGAGTAAAGTAATTTGTCAGAGGTATTATGGATGTCACAAGTATGCTTTAGTGGGCATGTTACTTATGATTTACTCGACTGTATGTAAGTAATAGGATATGCTCAGAAACTATATCAGAGGTGTGGATACACAAAAAAAGAAGAAGAAATGCTGTCTTTTCTTATTGGCGTAAGGCACCACAATTCGAGTACGCCTGAGTGATCCTGCACTAAGGATCCCCGAGTATAAAAAAAATTCTGGGGAATAGGAGGATGGAGATCGAGCGACAGTTGCTCCTTTACTCCATTGACACTCCGATTACAAAAGTGGAAGAAGACCTAAGAAAATTGCTAACTCTCGGCTCACTAGCAAGAAGTGCTGCAATTTGGCTCTTGAAAATGCTCTCAGTTTTGTGTTTTGAAGAGGTATCAGACCCTTTTTATAGTCGTTTTTGTGCTAGAATGATGTTCTACGCCTATATGAGGAAACATACTGGTTTTCATGTGGGCACATGGTCCTGTTTTGGGCACATAGGGTGTAGGCGCATGAAGACTACGTGATCGTGGGTTGATCGTAGTGTTGACGCGACCGCTTGCTTCGGTGCATGACTGCTCGCGGAGATTGATGTGGCCGTATGTTTCGGTGCACGATTGATCGTGTGTTTGATCGAGTCGGAGGCTGTTCTGGCTTGGGCGTATAGCCTGAAACAGGACTATACTCCCCCTTCTGGAAGAGCCCAGAGTGGGCACATGGGCGCATAGCTCACTCTAGTGACTTGGGCGCATATGTCTTCCCAGGCTTGGGCGCATGGTTATCAAGTCTGCTAAAATTTTCATGCTTCTATAAGACCCCCTTTAAAGTTTTGATACTTGAATGAGTTCAAAATACTTTGAAAGAAGCATTGACCGTCTTCTCGTGATGTAGTGGGTTCATAGCATAGCTCTCTCTTTGGGCGCATAGAGTTTGGCCAGTCTGTTAGAGAGATGGCTGTTGAGATCTTCCTCGAAAATCTGAACTGACAGATTCATCGGAGTAGAATTTGAAAAGGTCCATCCTTCGTGCGTTGTCCATGTCAGCACGTGGCAATCGCATAATGTGCAAGAGACTGGGTCTTCACGTGGACGTATAAGTCGTAGTGAGCGCATAGTGCGTAGTAGGCGCATAGGGTATGGCCCATGCCTATAAATAGGCTTTAAAGAGAGGGAAAATTCATTATACTCTTTTCTCTTAGAAATTTCAAAAGACTTTTCATCTTCCCTCAGTACGAATCATGTCTCCCAAGGCCGCCAAGAGATCTGCGAAGGGCAAGGGGGCTGCACCGAGTGGCTCTCCTCCTACGACAGCGTCCTTGCCAGTCCAAGACCCGATCCTGGCTGAGGCTACGCCTGAAAACAAAGTCTTGAGCGTTAATTTACGATGCTCAGACTTTTCCTCTGCCTGGGCGCATGTACACAAGGTAACATGCTTTTGTGAGCATTCTTATGCACTCACAGAAGCATGCGCCAACACTGTGGTGTGTTATGCGCCCATATTATTGCTATATGTTATGTGCCAGCATGCTGCTGCATGTTATGCGCCAACATGGTGCTGTATGTTATGCGTCCATATGTTGTTTTAGGCACATAACCCTTTGGGAACATAGCCCTTTGGGCGCATAAGATTCCCTCAGCAATTAGTTTTTCCTGCAGATTTTGAGTCTGACTTTCTCTTCTGTCTTGCAGTTAACATGTTTGTCCCGAAGCTTGATGGAATCCCTTTCGGATCTGCTTGTCAAGTCCTCGGCACAAGTCCCATAACCAATATGGTTAGAAAGGTTCAGGCCAAGATCAGTTATAACCATCCTACAGAACGAACACTCGCCATACTTGAACAAGATAAGACCTTCTTGAAGTAGATGATTAGCGATAACAAGTACTTGCTTGAAAGGGCACATCATTTTAAGAAGCCGTACTTCCTGTTCGGCGATAGTGTGGGATTCGAAGATGGCGAGACGATACGCTTGAGAAATCCATTGGTGGTCAGGAGGAACAATTAGAGGATATGGCTACCGTCGATGGAGCGTCAGTATCCTTTGTCTGCTTTTACTGTCTTAGCCGTGCGATGACAGATAAATTGAGAGCTTACTCCTGAGCTCCCCGAGGTCGTCTACGGAAGAATACAGTTCGACTTAGGAGATCAAAGGAAAGACACTTTCAAGTGTGTCCGAGGCTCTACATCTTACACTACAAGGGGGCTATAACCTGGTACCGTAATGAACGACATCCCGACTGACCTCCACCCTTATGCTGCTGACACACTTTGCAATCTGATGATGTCGGTGGACGTGTCGTATCCCGTAGGGAAGATGCGGATGGAACGCTGGCGGTATCCAGCTTCATTCTGGAGCAACCTCACTAGCTGTGTGCTTTCCACGTATGAAGCCACCCTGAAGACTGCTAGCTTTTTTTATGCTATTAGGACCACCCAATATGACGTTAGGGTCAACTAGCTAATGTTTGTCTCTTTGCCGGAGTTGTATAACCTTCACACTTTCACATTCTTTACTCCAGGCGGGGAGATGGGATTGGCTCTCCACGAGATGCAGGAAGTGTCGAAGCTTCCCTGGGGTACGGAGTCGTATGAAAAGTATGTGCCTTATGATGAGGAGCTCCGAGATCAAGATAATAAAAACTCTGAGATGATTGATGTATACAAGGAGTTACTCTGCCACCTCCTCATCTGTCATAGGATTAACAAGAAAGGGAGGACCGAGGGGTCCAATCCCCACACAAGAGCTTGGACGGGCAACGTCTTCGTTCAAGAAGAAGGAGAGGATCCTACTTCCTTTTCGATTCTAAAACTTCTGACCAAGTCCGGGATAGTAGTCAGGATGGTAGAGTATGATACGGCAGATACTGAGGACAGTGATGATCCAGAGGGGAAGTCCCCGATTGGCCACTACTTCCGTCAAGCTGAATATCCGTTGTCAGAGAAATCTGTGCTGGCAGCTTTCTTGATGATCTAGCTTTGTGATTGGATAGTCCTTGGGGGTTCAGGGACTATTGAGATGATGAGTCAGAGCATAATACTTCCGGCTGTGAAGCTGGAATTCGGATACCGTCTTGCCTTGCTTCCCGCGGTGGTCTGTACCACTAGACGGGGTCTACGGTACTTTACTAGAAATACGGTAACTCCTGACGGCAGAGCCAACTTCGCTCGGACCAAACTTTCGTATCATTTCTTGATAGGGGTAGCTGCTACTGCATTATCCAACCCTGATGAACGTTGGGCCGGTAGCTGACTCTTTGGTGGGAGACACCCTTCTTCGCAGATTTTGTGATGCGGATTGGGCCGTCACTGGTATACCCGCTTGCAGAAGGGCTTTAAGCTTCTTGCAGAAGTATTAGTTCTTCAGGGTATCCCCTCCGTCCGGCAGCGATATTATATGAGATATCTTAGTGGATATGGGAGTTCATGCCACTAGTTTGACTGCTGGGGCATTTTCCTGCCTTCAGTCTATCAGACCGTCGTATCTGGGGCTCAGAAACAGGAACCATGACTCTCTGGAGCCGTAACTGTCGAGTCATTTCCTACGGCAGTTTGGCTGCAGCCAACTCCTTTTAGGAAATGCTAGCCCGTATTTGCAGTCAATAGGCAGCTAAATTGACGGGGCGCATGTCTGGATGTATTATAATGTCGGATGCATGAGGGCAATCTTCACTCTGCCTTCGGATAAGCCTGAGATCCACCTGTGTTATGTTGCCACCAAATTTTATGTTCAGATCGATACTTCTCATCCCCGTTATGATCATAAATAGAGCTTGATATTGGGGACTCGGTTTGGCCATCTTTTTGTGACACGTGCTCAAAAGGTGCCGAAGGGCCGTAAGAAGTAGAGTGCTGCTCCAACCGTAAAGCCAGCCGCATTACCACGACCAAAAGCTATCCTTAGGGAGCCAGCAGTACCTCCAAAGGAGGACATGAAAGATGATGATTCTGCTCCTCTCAATCCTCTTCAGAAGATAAAAGCTTCAACTGAATTGGCCTAGGAGCCAACATTAAAGAGTAAGAAGAAGACTGTTGCCATAAGGAGAGGCAAGAAAGTGGCTGCCGGCTCTCCTCCCTTGAGAAGGTCTTTCCGGCAAACTGGAAGAAGTGGAACGGCGTCGCGGGCCATTACTGTTCGGGAGGTAGATCCCTTCCTAGACTCCACAGCCGTTTTAGACAAACCTTTAGAGGCTTTCTCACCCTTGCGTTTGTCCTTTGCATAGAACCATGAAGTTGTAGCAGAGGCAGGTGCCTCCTCATCTGAGGAAGTGGACGTGGCAATAGCGTCCCTTCTTTGTCCTTGATCGGTAGATGTGGTTCAACCTTCTCTAGTCAAGGAGGCTGAATAAAAGGATGATCAGGGCGAATGCCCGTATTATAGTGGCGACCATAGAACCAGTCCTTCTATTGATATCTCCTTGGGGGCTATATCTGAAATTGGGGCCATAATGAAAGAGTTCGACAAGAATCAAGTCTAATCGGCTCATCCTCCTGCGGGTACGTTACCTTTGCGCCTTTCTTCGGATGAAATTTTTTGACTTCGATTTTGCGTGCTTCTCGTGAGGCTGACCACGATTGTATGTTCCCTTGTAGACAAGGAGAAGGAATCACTGGTATAGATAACCCCAGGCATTGGGGAAGAAACAGAGGTTGTCCCTAACTCCTCTAAATTTGTTGGTGCGGAGGGATCCGTTAGTGAGCCGGCATCGGCTGCAGAAGAAGAGGTTGAACAGCCTACTGAGGGGGCTGCTGCTAAATTTTCTTCCGGTCCAGCTGGGACCGTAGAAGAGACCCGGCCTGATGCTGCTCGAGGCCTTGATATTGTTCTTCTTGAACAGCCTGGACCTGCTCTCGTTTTTCCTAAAGCCAAGACTGATGGCTTAGTCCAGGCTGGCGCTGAGCATGCTGAAGGTACGAAATTATAATTCTTTTGCACTCTCCCTTCTTTGGTTTGTGATTCATATATTATTTTCTTGCCATGTTCGACTTCTTGTCAGACATCTCTTCCTGTAGCGGAAGAGCCTCATCAAGCATCCTTTCCGATGACCTCTACTAAAGACGACGAGATGGCCCAGAAAGTCGTCAAAGCTTTCTATTTTGTCGTAAAAGTAAAGCTTCCTGGAATCCTAAATCGGAATGCCGCCTTTGGCCCTATGAAGGCTATTGCTGAATGCCAAGTGGCGGCCCCTGAGAGCATTGTCGGCTATGAAGAGCGGGCTAATGCTCTAAGGAAGGTTCTGAATGATTTAGAGGGTCAGGTGGCCAGATTCCGGGATACCAAACAGCGGAGCACGACGTTGCTATTTCATGCAGAAGGCGAGGCATTGGTCGTGGCTCTCACGGTGGAGGAGGCTACTTTCAAAGCAAGGGAAGATGCCCTTGAACAAGAAATTCGTGAGTTGGTTGACCAGTATGAGCAGTTCAATGCTGCAAGTAAGGCACGTGCTGCTTCGAAGAGTAAGATGGATGCGCAGATTACTGAGAAATATAATCAAATTGAGTAGATCCAAAGTGAGATTGCTCAACTGGAGGCCAGCTTGAGGACAGTGACGTCTGAGCAGGAGGACTATTTGGCTCAGGCTGCCATGACCGCCACAACTTCCGACTACTTAAAAGAACCGCTGGTAAAGTTGGAAGGAGAGCACATGAACCTGATCCCCTTCCAGGATGACGCTGTTCGTCAAGAAGAGGCGCGACGCCGAGCTACCGCGAAGTCTGAGGCCGAAATCGTGGCTCTAAGGGATAATATCAATTGATTGTGTATTCCTTAGATTTTTTTTTGTTTGTAACTGTTTCTCTTTTACCCGTCAACGTTTTTGTATCTTTTTCTTCGTCTTTTGATAGACATTTCAAATAAAGAATCTTTTTGGCTTTCAAGAATAAAGTTTTGTGAAATATCCGGGCTAGAGGTAATGTGGATGTAGTAAGGATATTTCTGGTCGATATTCCACTGGAGAATTTGATGTGGACCTATTATCCGTTTTATAATCAGGTTTTTTGAATATAGATAATAAGTTGAAAGGATCTGCTAATAGAGTAATATGGACGTAATAGCAGAGGATGTTCTATATCTGACCAAAGGTAATATGGACATGGAAAGATATATAACATTAGGTAGGAGTGGACAATTCAGAGGTAATATGGACATGATTATCCTTAATGAATGCTTTGCTTAGAGGTTATATGGACGTGGCAAAACATTTGTTAATCATTCCACTGAGAAAATTATCAGAAAGCAATTCAGAGGTAATAGGGACGTGACTTGTTTTCATCAAACCGAGTTTGGGCAGAGTCAAAAATAGAAATGATTCCACTGGGAAATCTTTTTAGAGGACCCATTATCTATGGCGTATTCAAGACTCTTGAAATACGGATAATAGTTATATAATTTTTTGAATCACATAAACATTGTACTGTACATTTACATGACTGAACATATGTGATCATTGTTTACAAAAGGTTACACAAAATATTTCATCAGGAACTTGCCGTTGATAGGCATCATGAGCAAGTCACCATCAGGCTTGGTTAGTCGGTACGTACCGTTAGAATACACTGATTCTATAACGAAATGACCTTCCCATTTATGTTGGAATTTTTCTTTTGTCTTGTGTATCATGACCATTGGTCTTCTCACTGCTAAGACTAGATCACCAACTTGGAAGATTCTTTCCTTCACTTTTTATTGAAGGCTCTGAAAAGACGTGCTCGGTATAGCTCAATGTGCTGCTGAGCTAATAAGCATTTTTCGTCTAGCGCTTTGAGCTCCTGTAGTCGTAGACGATGGCTTTCTTCGGCAGTCAACTCACTGGCTAAGGCTACTCGAATAGAAAGAATCGGGATTTCTAGGGAAAGAACTGCTTTGCTCCCATAAACCAGAGAAAATAACGTACTGTTCGTTGGAGTTCGGATCGTTGTACGATAGGCCCAGAGACAATCGCCGAGCTTCTCATTCCAATCACGCTTATTTGAAGACACGAACTTCATGAGAAGTTTAATGATGGTTTTATTGAATGATTTTGCTAACCCATTAGCCGCTGGATTGTAGTTAGTAGAGGCTACATTTTGGATTCGATTCCTATTGCAAAACTGATAGAATACATGGCTTTCGAATTGTGGACCATTATCATAGATGATCCTAGGAATGATGGTTTTATTGAAGTCTTTTGCTAATCCATTAGCCGCTGGATTGTAGGCAGTAGAGGCTACATTCCGGATTCGATTCCTTTCACAAAACCGATAGAATACATGGCTTTCGAATTATGGACCATTATCATAGATGATCCTAGGAGGTAGGCCGAAGCGATCGATAAATTGATGTTTGATGAAACTAATCACGTTCGGTGTCTTCACTTCGATGAGCGATAGAGCTTTCGCCTATTTAAAAAAGTAATCGGTTATAGCTTGGATGATTCTCTTTTTCTCTTATAGACCCACTTGCATCAAATGGCTTTTACACCAACGGGTGGTTCTACAAGCTCCAAGAACTGATTAGAATCTATAGATTCTATTTCAGATATCATTGCTTTTTGCCAAGACTTTGTATCTTTATCTTGGATTATTTCATTATAGGTATAGGGATCATAATCTTGTTCCTCAGGGACGAAGTCTGATGACTCCCCCAAGAACATATACCTATCAGGTTGTATCACAACCCCCCACTACGACGAGGCACTATTGGTTATGGTTGTTTGCCATTGATTATAAAAGAACAGAATAATTATATCGGAGGATTGGACTTTTACATCACAATACAAACTCGTTCGTACAAAGAAAACCTAGGGATGAAAACCTAGGTACAGCAATCTAAGTACAATTGTTTATTTTTGAATCTGAGGGGTGACGATAGAGGCTCAGGAAAGCGACGGCAGCTCTGCCTTACTCCTTGGACGATCGGACGTAGCCTTGTGTAACACCCGTCCTAAAATACGTAGGACCAAGTACGTGAACATGCCAGCTGCACATATATGGAGAATACTCCAATATATGAAATCCTTATATATGCACATAAGCTGTAAATAAAATAATCACAGGCCAGAATAACATATCTAATCTTATCACAGCTCAACACAGAAGATAATAGAATCCAAATAAATAAATAAGAGTATCAAAAGATAGCCGGGTGAACATACTCAATCCAAACAGCTATAAAAATAGTCTCACAAGATCGGAGTCCAACCTCCATAAAATAGAAAGAAATAAGCTGTAAAATAATGTCCACTATTGTCTCAAATATAAAATAAACTAGAAATCAAGAGTGACTGCCTCGTCATCGATGTAAGATGTATCTAGAACCGCTCCGTACACCTGTGGAAAATCGTCTAAACCTGGAGAGATAACCAGGTCCTCAGGGGACATATCAAGATATAAGAAAACACCATGCCATATAAACTGTGATAATATAATAAGGAAAAATGTATGCATAAAATCGGTTCCTGACTATTCTACTGTGAATATGCAGTTGAGATACATTCCTTTGACGCATGAGCCCTAGCTGAATATAGGATCCGGTATAGCCCCCTCTTGGGCACCAGCGACCAAGAGCATGTCGTTGAAAAACGATAGTGGCCAACCTGAGAGGCTCATACCCGTATCTCCAGCGGAGCTTCCGGGTTACAAGAGAAGTGCAATCGAAGCCCATACGTCAGGTAATGTTCTTCCCGCGCAATACCTAGTATCATCATCTCCATGACTGACATGTACCTCTAGTAACTGCCAAGTCTTCTAACATGCAATTCTATTGGCAGTTACCCCTATCCGTCGCACGCTCCATACGTATCGGTGGCCAGCAGACTAGTCGGAAACGTATCCTACATGTGACTCACATCACATGATACAACAAGTGTCAAGGCCGTATGAGATATACCAATACCTCAATATCAATAGGTGGTCAATAAACTAAGTCAATACAAGAGAGTACATAAAGCAAGAAAAATGAACGATAGAGTCGCTTGCACCCAAGTGTGTCTTGGACAAACAGTATAAATATCACAAAATAAAATGCTGAATATAACAACTGAAAATAAGAATATAATAATCACAGAGTAAGGTGGCAAGGTATCTTGCCTGCAGTACGAGAAGGGCAAATCCAAGAGTAGCAAGTGTCAGCACCAAAACTCACAAATTACAGATGACTCCAAATGCTGAAACAAACATCAAAAATGATCTCGGTGAAGAAGATATACCAAGGAAACGCCTGTCCAAAAGTCAAATTCTGGAACAGGGGCAAAATCATAATTTTGGGTCAAAACGATGTCCGCCGTTGGACCCGCTTTGCATCAAAACGTGTGCCAAAGTCTACAGTCTCTAAAGTCGTCAAACTACATGTCTACGGTTTTAGTTTGAGGAGAGGAACTCAAAGGTATGTCCAGTTTTGGATTTCGAGGAGCCGTGTACAAAATCGCCCGTTTGAGTGGGTCGCGAGCCCGCCAAAATTGGGTTCCGATTTAACCTTCTCAGAATCGAACCAAACTTGGCATGCAGGACCAGAATTTCGATCCGGACCTGTTGGCACAAGTTTCGTCTCGATCCGACGACTGTATACGATGTTATCGGTAAGTTTGCAAAATGCCAATACGGGGGTATCTCGACGGATACGCGTTGGTTTCGTCGCGCACGCACGACGAAACTGAGTTCCGTCAGTTCCCACACGTCCGCAACGTCCATACGCGCCTATCGATGTGTATAGCGCGCGACCACGTCGCCCGGTTTGTCGGGGCGTACGTCGTATCGGACAAAATTCTAGAATTTTTGTGATTTAGAAACCAGTTTTTCCGACAACTTCACATACAGTTTTCTTCCTACATATTACCCAAAACTTCGATCCAAAAGTTGCGTTCTACTCTTGGTTATATTGGATTCACATGTGTTCAGTTAGTTTTCCAAAACTTGCGATCATCTGGTCGAAATTTCATGTCAAACAGGGCTTGGTTAAAGGAAAATTTTTTGCACCTAAACAGGATTAATTCCTGAACTTTCGGGAGTTTACAAAAATTATAGTAAGCCATTAGAGAAATTATAATTGAAGGGGCTTGTAGGGGTCAACTGGGCTACCTATACAAATTTATGGATCACTTTTTCATCAAACATAGAGGAAGAAAGATGGAGTCGAAGTTGAGTACCTTACGGTTGATCGAAACAGTGCTTCCTCGGTTCCACGCGAACGCAGTCTCCGTCGATGTCTCCGTTCAACGACGGCAGTTCGCCGACGGATGGGGTGTGTAGGGGGAGGTTGGCGGCCTTCGGGTCGAGGTGGAGAATTATGGAGGGTTAGGGTTTCGGTTTCGAGCAGTTGTATATATACTGCCGACCGATGACTTCTAATATAACTAAGGCTCGGTTGCTAATATACTAAGGGTTCGAGTTCAACACAACAACAGCTGAGCTGCTTGCAATTTCTTTTGCTTTAGGAGAGGGGGTCGGGTGAGGTGGACCGGCCCCACGTGGGTCGGTCCCCTACCCATACAAATTTTTTTTAAAGCTACATCACTGTCACTAATTGGCTTGGCCGCCCCCTTGCTGTGGGGTGGGCCGAGCCCCACTTATATGTTTATTTATTAATTTTTTTGAATAATTATATATATATATATATATATATATATATATATATATATATATATATATATATATATATATATATATATATATATATATATATATCAACTATAAGTATTTATATATATATTAGGCTAGTAAAATTTTTTTCCTAAAAACATAAAAAAAAATTCTAATAATCCTAGGATTTATTATTCCTTACTTATTAGTAATATTACATGCACACATATAGTATATACACTCATACAATTATTTATACTAATAAGCTAGTAGGAATAAATTTATAGTTAATATAATGTATGGCAACATTAATTAATAAAAAATCAATTAAAAAATGGGGGTTTACATCCTACCCAACTTAAAGAAAATTTCGTCATCGAAATTAAACTAAGGTCGGGGGATTAAATACAATGCATGAAAATATAAATACAAGACATACTTTCGTCTTCGAACAACTGCGGGTAGCGATTACGGATGTCGTCCTCGCGCTCCCAAGTAGACTCCCCTGACGAGTGATGCTTCCATGCCACGCAAACCAATAGAATAGACTGATTCTGTAACACCTTCCCTCGGCGATCGAGGATACCTACTGGTTGCTCTTCGTACGATAAACTCGGTCCAACTGTGATCTCGGAGTGATCAAGCACATGATTGCTGTCCTCCACGTACCTCCTCAGCTGAGACACGTGGAATACGTCATGCACTCCCTCTAGCGACGGTGGCAAGGCCAATCTATAGGCAACCTCTCCAACACGTTCCAAAACATCGAAAGGCCCGATGTACCTTGGACTCAACTTGCCACGTCCTTCGAAGCGAATCGTGCCTCTAGTGGGGGATATCTTCAAGAACACATGGTCACCCTCTTTGAACTCCAAGGGTCGACGACGATTATCTGCCAACTGCTTTTGACGATTCTGCGCTGCTCACAGGTGGTCCTGAATCTTCTTTACTGTCTCCACTGTGCTCAAGACCAACTCGAGAGCCAATAGTTGTCGCTCTCCTATGTCGCTCCAACAAACAGGAGACCGACACTTTCTACCATACAATGCTTCAAATGGAGCCATTTGAATGCTCGCTTGATAGCTATTATTATAGGAAAACTCAACAAGATGAAGATGGTCCTCCCACGAACTGCCAAAATCAAGCATACACGCTCTCAACATATGCTCTAGCGTCTGAATGGTATGCTCCGACTGGCCGTCTGTCTACGGATGATACGATATGCTAAACTTCAATCGAGTGCCCAAACTCTCTTGCATGCTCCTCCAAAAGTGTGAGGTGAATCTCGAGTCACGGTCCGACACAATACTAACATGCACACTGTGCAATCTCACAATCTGCTCCATATACATCTCTGCCAATACCTCTGTCGACTGGCCC
This sequence comes from Iris pallida, assembly GCA_029216955.1. Classification (NCBI taxonomy): domain Eukaryota; kingdom Viridiplantae; phylum Streptophyta; class Magnoliopsida; order Asparagales; family Iridaceae; genus Iris; species Iris pallida. Next base: position 5,074,583 of record JANAVB010034418.1, on the reverse strand, counting down.
ACTCTAAAAGGTAAGAAATAGGCGGTCTTCGTAAGTCTATCAACAATCACCTACACTGCATCACGTCCTCTAGGACTCCGAGGAAAAACCATGACAAAATCCATAGTAATGTGCTCCCATTTCCACTCGAGAATGGGTAGCGGCTGCAATAATTCGGCCGTCCTCTGGTGCTCCGCCTTCACTTGTTGACATACTAAGCACTTGGCAACGAAATGAGCTATCTCTCGCTTCATTCCATGTCACCAATAATACTGTCGTAAGTCACGATACATCTTGGTCCCTCCGAGATGAATAGAGTAAGTCAAACTGTGAGCCTCTGCCATCAGCTCCTGCCGTAGCTCTCCATTAGGAACATAAATGCGATCACCACATTGCAATGTCCCATCGGTGTGGATCCTTAATCCTGTCTGCTCTCCTGCTTCAGTCCTCTCCTTGAGCCGTCAAAATCTAGCGTCATTGGGCAATGCTGCCTTGATGCGCTCTACTAATGATGATTACACCTGGAGATTGGCTAATATGCCATCTGCTCCCGGTAATACTACCTCAATACCAAGCTGCTCCAAGTCTCTAATCAATTCCTTCTGTGTAGTCAAAAAGTATGCCATGGGCTTACAGCTTAATACGTCTGCCACGACATTAGCCTTGCCCGGATGATAATGAAGCTCGATCTCATAATCCTTCATCAACTCCAACCAACGTCGTTGTCGCATATTCAACTCCTTTTGTGTGAACACGTACATGAGGCTTTTATGATCAGTGTAGATATCAACCTTCCCGTCGTACAAGCAGTGTCTCCATAGCTTCAAAGCAAATATAACTGTTGTGAGCTCTAGATCGTGGGTCGGATAATTCTTTTCGTGCACTCTCAACTGTCGGGATGCATAAGCTACTACATGACCGTGCTGCATCAATACATATCCTAATCCCTTACCGGATGCGTCACTGTAGATCATAAATCCTCCTGGGCCCGATGGTAGTGTCAGGATCGGTGCTGTGGTCAATCTCTTCTTTAACTCGTCAAAAGCGGCTTGACACTCGTCTGTCCATATAAACTCTTGATTCTTGCAAGTCAATCGAGTCATAGGCCCCGCTATTCGAGAGAAATCTTCTACGAACAGTCGGTAGTAACCCGCAAGTCCGAGGAAACTTCTCACCTCAGAAGCTGATGTGGGAGCGGGCCATGATTTGACTGCTGTGATCTTCTCTCGGTCTACTGATATACCATCGCCCGTAACAATATGACCAAGGAATGATACCTTCTTGAGAAAGAAATCACACTTGCTAAGCTTCGCAAAGAGTCTCTCGTTCCTCAATATTCCTAAAACTATCCGTAGATGCTGCTCATGCTTCTCTTGGCTCTTGGAGTAAATCAAGATATCGTCTATAAAGACTACTACAAATGTGTCCAAGTATTGGTGAAAGATCTTGTTCATTAAATTCATAAAAACTGCGGGAGCATTGGTCAAACCGAAAGGCATGACCAAGAACTCGTAGTGTCCATACCTCGATCGAAAGGCCGTCTTGGCAATATCTTCCTTCCGAACCTTCAATTGGTGATAGCCCGATCGTAAGTCAATCTTGGAGAATACTTTTGCTCCACTCAGTTGATCGAATAAATCATCTATATGCGGCAAGGGTTTCTTGTTCTTCACCGTCACTGCATTCAATGCTCTATAGTCGATGCACATGCGCACTGTCCCGTCTTTCTTAGGCACAAAAAGAACGGGTGCTCCCCATGGTGACGCACTGGCACGAATAAATCCTTTCTCTAGTAAGTCATCAATCTGCGTCTTCATCTCTACCAACTCCTTGGGTGCCAGACGATATACTCGGGATGAAATAGGCTCGGCTCCGGGAGTAAGCTCAATAGAAAACTCAATATCTCGGTCAGGTGGTAGTCCTTGCAACTCCTCGGGGAATACATCCTCGAACTCGATGATAATAGGGTGCTGAGGGATGTCATGCATCATCATATGAGTCCCCGATGTGGGTGCATCACAACTCTCTTCGTCTTCTTTGGTGAACTCAAACTCTGCCGCATTCGGTGGTCTAAAGATAATACTGGTCCTATGGCAGTCTATGAGAGCAAAATACTGGCTCAACCAGTCCATTCCAAGAACCACATCAAATATCGGCATAGGGAATACAAGAAGTCGTGCCATCATCTCTTTGTCATTTATCACTATAGGACAAAGTCTACAAACACCACTAACAGGTATAACTCCTCTTCCAGTAAGGATTTTAATATTCTTAGCTTAGGGTGTGATGGGAATGCTGTGTCTAGTGGCAAAACTAGTGTCTATAAATGAATGAGTGGCTCTAGTATCAAATAATATAATAGTAGGAAAAGATGCAACTAAAACCATACCTGTTATGACCTCTGCCTCTGTCTCTACATTCTCAACAGCTAGAGAGAATGCCTTTCCTTGGTTTTGTCCTGGGCCTTGAGCTCTGGCCTTGTGGTACTGTGCTGTCTGTGGGGGTAATGGTGGACGAGGTGCTGGGGCTGTGTGCCTCTGGGCCTGATGTGCCTGAACTAGAGCCTGCTGCTCAGGACAATCTCTGGCCAAGTGCTGTCCTGATCCACATCTCATACATAAGCCCAAACGAAGTCGACAGTCATCTCTAATATGACCCTGCTTCCCGCAAAAGTTGCAGGTGGGCTTCTGATAAGGTGTGTGCCTCTGCTGGTACTGTCTCGGGGTCCTCCTGATAGGTCCACTCTGAGTAGCTCAGGCTGGTGTAGCTGCTGGTGTATGACGCCTCGATGTCTGCTGCTGTTTCTTGCGAAGAATCTCCTGAGCACGAGCTTCTTCCAAGAAAGCTGAATGGGAGACTCGAGACTGAGTAGTCGTATAAGACTTGAGCTCTGGTGCAAGCCCCTGGTGAAATCTCCTCGCCTTCTCTAACTCTGTCGAAATCAATCCCGCACCAAATCGACTCAGGCGATTGAACTCCGAGTCATACTCATCAACTGTCATATTCCCTTGCTTCAGATGGAGGAACTGGTCGTAGAGACCATCTCGAACATGAATAGGGAAGAATCGCTCATAAAATGCATCATAGAACTGCTTCCAGGTGATCCTAGTGCCTAATCGTCTCTCTTTCGCCTTCCACCAGTGGTGAGCATTGTCTTCTAACAGTAGATCCACTATTGTCATCCAATCTCGAGCTGGCAACTGGGATGCCTTCAGTAGCTTTTCGGTACTAATAAGCCACTGTGACACCTCTAATGGCTTCTCTGTCCCTACAAAGGCCTTGGGGTTTATATCTGTGAAATTCTTGATAGAGCCTTCATAGGGATACAGAGCCGGTGCTGGTGTTGGTGCTGGTGCTGGAGGTGGTGGTGGAGGTCTAGCCATAGCTGCCATCATTGTCTGTCTCATCAGCTTAGTCTGCTGCCACTGAGCCTGCATCATGGCATACATAAACTGAGTCGTAGGGCTCCCATCAGTCGGTGGAGGAGGCATCTGAGGTCCCGACTGTGGGGGAAACTGCTGAGGCAATGGTGGTGGTGGAGATAGTAGTACATTCCCTTCCGGTGGCATGGTAGTAGTCTGTCCAGCCTGGCTGCCTGGGGGTGCTGCGACCTCTGGGTACCCCTTCGTCGATGTCATAGTAGGCTGCGATAGTCCTGGCTGGTAGGGTGTTGCTGGAGTCATGGGAGGATTATGTCCCTCCGAAGTAGTCTCCTCAACAGATGTGAGGGCCAAGGCAGAAGTGCGTCCGCTTCGTAGATTCATACTGTTGGCACGAGGAAGATAAGTTTGATATTAGGATAGATTAGATATGAAGTAAATCGAATAATCAAGGATGTTTTGAAAAGATTGGAAGTCAAGGGATAGTAGTAGTTCTGGATAAGATATTCCTATTCCTATATGCAGGCTTGTTGGGCACAGTCATGTAATCCAACAATATTAAATTGGACCTGCATTGGATACCATAAAAACATGTAACGCTCCAGTCCCAAAATATGTAGGACCAAGTACGTGAACATGCCAGCTGCACATATACGGAGAATACTCCAATATATGGAATCCTTATATATGAACAAAAGCTGTAAATAAAATAATCACAGGCCAGAATAATATATCTAATCTCATCACAGCTCAACACAGAAGATAATAGAGTCCAAATAAATAGATAAGAGTATCAAAAGATAGTCGGGTGAACATACTCACTCCAAACAGCTATGAAAATAGTCTCACAAGATCGGAGTCCAACCTCCGCAAAATAGAAAGAAATGAGCTGTAAAATAATGTCCACTAATGTCTCAGATATAGAATAAACTAGAAATCAGGAGTGACTGCCTCGTCATCGATGTAAGATGGATCTAGAGCCGCTACGTACTCCTGTGGAAAATCGTCTAAACCTGGAGAGATAATCAGGTCCTCAGGGGACATAGCAAGATACAAAAAAACACTATGCCATATAAACTGTGATAATATAATAAGAACAAAGGTATGCATGCAATCGGTTCCTAACTATTCTACTGTGAATATACAGTTGAGATACATTCCTTCGACGCATGAGCCCTGGCTGAATATAGGATCTGGTATAGTCCCCACTTGGGCACCAGTGACCAAGTGCATGTTATTGAAAAACGACAGTGGCCAACCTGAGAGGCTCATACCGTATCTCCAGCGGAGCTTCCGGGTTACAAGGGAAAAGTGCAATCGAAGCCCATGCGTCAGGTAATGTTTTTCCTACCCAATGCCTAGTATCATCATCTCCATGACTGACATGTACCTCTAGTAACCGCCAAGTCTTCTAACATGCAATTCTATTGGCAGTTACCCCTATCCGTCGTACGCTCCATACGTATCGGTGGCCAGCCGACTACGCGGAAACGTGTCCTACATGTGACTCACATCACATAATACAACAAGTGTCAAGGTCGTATGAGATATACCAATACCTCAACATCAATGGGTGGTCAATAAACTAAGTCAATGCAAGAGAATACATAAAGCAAGAAAAACGACCAATAGAGTCGCTTGCACCCAAGTGTGACTTGGATGCATAGTATAAATATCAAGAAATAAAATGCTGAAAATAACAACTGAAAATAAGAATATAATAATCACAGAGTAAGGTGGCAAGGTATCTTGCCTGCAGTACGAGAAGGGCAAATCCAAGAGTAGCAAGTGTCAGCACCAAAACTAACAAATCACAGATGACTCCAAATGCTAAAACAAACATCAAAAATGATCTCGATGAAGAAGATATACATAGGAAATGCCTGTCCAAAAGTCAAATTCTGGAACAGGGGCAAAATCGTAATTTCGGGTCAAAATGATGTCCGCCATTGGACCCGCTTTGCACCGAAACGCGTGCCAAAGTCTACGGTCTTTAAAGTCGTCAAACTACATGTCTACGGTTCCAGTTTGAGGAGAGGAACTCAACGGTATGTCCAGTTTTGGATTCCGAGGAGTCGTGTACAAAATCGCCCGTTTGAGTGGGTCGCATGCCCGCCAAAATTGGGTTCCGATTCGACCTTCTCAGAATCAAACCAAACTTGGCATGCAGGACCAAAATTTTGATCCGGACCTGTTGGCACAAGTTTCGTCTCGATCCGACGACTGTACACGAAGTTATGGACAAGTTTGCAAAATGTCGATACGGAGGTGTCTCGACTGATACGCGTTAGTTTCATCGCGCACGTACGACGAAACTGAGTTCCGTCAGTTCCCACACGTCTGCAACGTCCATATACGCCTTTTAATGCATATAGCGCACGACCATGTCGCTCGGTTTGTCGGGGCGTACGTCGTATCGGACAAAATTCCAGAATTTTTGTGATTTAGAAACCAGTTTTTCTGACAACTTCACATACAGTTTTCTTCCTACATATTAACCGAAACTTCAATCCAAAAGTTGCGTTCTACTCTTGGTTATATTGGCTTCACATGTGTTCAGTTAGTTTTCCAAAACTTGCGATCATCTGGTCGAAATTTCGTGTCAAACAGGGCTTGGTTAAAGGGAAAAATTCTGCACCTAAACAGGGTTAATTCCTGAACTTTTGGGAGTTTACAAAAATTATTGTAAGCCATTAGAGAAATTATAATTGAAGGGATTATAGGGGGTCAACTGGGCTACCTATACAAATTTACGGATCGTTTTTCATCAAACGTAGAGGAAGAAAGGTGGAGTCGAAAATGAGTACCTTGCGGTTGATCGAAACAGTGCTTCCTCGGTTCAACGCGAACGCGGGCTCCGGCGATGTCTCCGAGAAACGACGGTAGTTCGCCGATGGCTGGGGTATACGCGGGAAGGTTGGCGGCCTTGGGGTCGAGGTGGAGAATTATGGAGGGTTAGGGTTTCGGTTTCGAGGAGTTGTATATATACTGCCGACCGATGACTTCTAATATAACTAAAGCTCGGTTGCTAATATACTGAGGGTTCGGGTTCAACGCAATAGCAGCTGAGCTGCTTGCAATTTCTTTTGCTTTAGGAGAGGGGGGTCGGGTGAGGTGGACCGGCCCCACGTGGGTTGGTTCCCTCCCCATACAATTTCTTTTTTCTTTTTTAAAGCTACATCACTGTCACTAATTGGCTTGGCCGCCCCCTTGCTGTGGGGTGGGCTGAGCTCCCCTTATATGTTTATTTATTAATATATATATATATATATATATATATATATATATATATATATATATCAACTATAAGTATTTATATATATATTAGGCTAGTAAAAAAATTTCCTAAAAACATACAAAATTTTTCTAATAATCCTAGCATTTATTATTCCTTACTTATTAGTAATATTACATGCACACATATAATATATACACTCATGCAATTATTTATACTAATAAGCTAGTAGGAATAAATTCATAGTTAATATAATGTATGGCAACATTAATTAATAAAAAATCAATTAAAGAAATGGGAGTTTACACCTTAGCTCTGACGAAGAAATGCTCTTATTTTTCTCTCTGTATGTGCTCCTCTTCGTATCTCTCTCTGCATGCGTCTGTCTCTCTCATTGTCTGTCTTTGTCTATTTCTCCCTCCATTTGCATGGGAATAGCACCTTGCTATTTATATGAGTGGGGTATGATCATTAGGGTTTACAATGATTACCCATTTGGAAAAGGCGACGGCTTAAGAGTTATCAATCTGGATCGTTCATCTTGAATATAATAAATTTGAGCAATTAATGTGATTGCATCAAATCTTTGTGGACAATAAATGTTAATTGCCATGAATATTCGTGATTTGTGATACCCTGCCACGTGTCCAATTTGCTTGATTTGATTTGATCTGGACAATTATGAAGATCGTAACAAATCTGATTTTGTTAGGATTTGTTAGCACCCATAATTCCAGGGAAGATAAGACTGCCACGTGTCTCAATTATCGCGAAGAGCGCCACGTGTCTCAACTGGACCGTCCTGGCAGAGCCGTATTTAGGTGGTCCTCTCAGCCGCATGAAGCTTGCAGCCGCATGAGGATGGGCAGCCGCATGAGGATGGGCAGCCGTATGGGGATGGACAGCCGTATGCTGATGGACAGCCGCATGGGGATAGGCAGTCGCATACTGATGGGCAGCCGCATGGGGATAGGCAACCGCATGAAGTGGGCGGCCGCATAAATGCAGCAGCCGTATGGATTAGCCTCGGGACTTGTTGGATTTTGCCAGCTGTAAGGAGATTTTCTCCTCTTTCCAAGGAACACGCCATCATGTCAGTCATTATTGTGTCTTTGTGCCAGAGCTGTCATAGCTGTCATTTGTTAGAGCAGCCGTTAGGGCATTAAATGCAGCCAAATGTCGAGAAGAACTATTGAAGGCCACGTGGCTTTTTTCTGGGCAGCATAGAACTATCCGAGCTGCATGAACCCTTGAGCCGCATGGACTCCTGTGCCACATGGACTTCTGAGCCGCATGAGGATCCTGAGCCGCATGGGGATCTTTCTGTCGGAGCCGCATAGGCCTTTCTTTATTCTTTTCCATGCTTCTACAAGACCCCCTTCAAAGTTTTCAATTTGCAAAATTGAAATACTTTGAATAAGAAGCATGGCCATGTAAAAACTCTTCAGGCCGAATAGGATGTTCTGGCCGCATGGATGTCTCAGCCGCATGGCCTCCTCTGCCGCATGGCCATCTGAGCCGCATAGGCTGTCTGGCCGCATAGGCTCCTTGCCACGTCTTCATGCCACGTGTGCAAATCTTTGCATTGATTGCCTTTGATTTGTTGTCAGATTTAAAGTCGCTTTTGGGGCAGGATCCTAAGAGTTTGGCCTTGAATAATCGGATCGCCTTGATAACCGAATAGTCGATTACACTGTACATGGATCGATGCATCGGTCTATGGGCTTCGCCTATAAATAGCACCGTGTTTTGGAAAAAAGACTTCTCTACTTTCTGCTCTTGCCCTAGCTTTCTTGTCTTCGTCTTCCTTCTCTGATCATCAACAATGGCTCCAAGGTCCTCCAAGGTTGCGGCGAAGGCTGCGGCGAAGGGTAAGGGCGTAGCCTCGACGTCGACTGCGGCACCCAAAGCTTATTCTGACGTTCATCCTGCCGTTAAGGGTAAGGATTTGGAAAAGTCATATGCTTCGAAACCCTAACCAAGTCGGCTCTGTTGCATGCTTTATGCACAAGCCTTTAATGCAAACTGTTCGAATTATATGGGCCGCATATATATCCCCTAATCGAGCCGCATGGGGGTATACCTATGTCTGAGCCGCATGGGAGTTGTCTTAGTGGGCCGCCTAGACGCTTCATAAACTGGACAGCATGGAGCCCCTCTGAACAGAATCGCATGAGCTCCTTTTTGGACTATGCCGTATATGGACCTGACATTCTTTTGACTTTGCTTCTTTTTTATCTTTGATTCTTGCAGCAACCCTGTCGAAGACTGAGATCATTGTGAAGAAAGAGTTGCTGCCCCCTTTCAAACAAGAATCATCGCTTGTTAAGGAGGAGGTAACACCAAAAGCGGAGGAACATAAAGTAGAGCTGGCGTCCATTGCTGTAAAGGGGAGCCCTAGTCTGACGGCGGTAGTACTGGGAGTTCTGACCTTCCTACATCAGACGAGGACTTTGCTCAAGTATATCCTTCATATACAAAATGGTTAAATGATTGGTATATGCGCCCCCGTAACTAGGATTCGCGGGCTCTCACAAATGTCCGCCTTTTGTCTTGATAGTTCTGTCTATCTTTAGCTGCAGTTTATATTTTGCTTCTTTTGGACATCAATGTAATCTTTTTCTTTTTGGTCTGAATGAAATGATAGAGGACTTTTCCGACTTGCTCATGAGATGTAGTCATGTGAATATAACCGCTTTTGAATGACCAAAATATATTCGCTCTATTCTTTGCTTTGTAGTAGTTGTCCCAATGAGAGACTTTTTGTGGACCTATTATCCTTGGCGTACCCTGATTCTGGATACAAATAATAAGTTGGGAGGGAACCAACACACTTACTCAGAGGTAATGAGGACATGGTAAATATGAAGGTTTCCTCGATGGAGCCTTCCCACTCAGAGTAATGAGGACATGGAAGGAGTGGGCTCCATGAAGGGAATATAGAACAACTCAGAGGGAATGAGGACATGGAGGTTCTATATGAGGGGCGGTTTGTTTTTGATGGAAGGGAAACAACTCAGAGGTAGCATCGACGTGGTTGTTTCGGAAAATCTGTGGATCTGTTACCCTTTTTGTGCACTAAAAGTGCGGGTATTGGATCATAAGGGGGGAGGTCTTTTCGGAAAGAAAGTTCAGAGGTATAATCATACATGACTTAGTACCTAAAAGATGCGGTATAGATTCATCTGTAGTAATCAGAGTGTAAGTTCAGCGGTACCTGCGGGTACATAACTCGATAATCTGGGAGTGTTAGAGTCGGCATGTGAGTTCAGTGGTACGAAAGAGTACATGACTCGTCATTCTGGAAGATTTTTAGTCGGGATGTGAGTTCAGCGGTAACAGCGGGAACATAACTCAGCGATCTAGGATATTTGGGAGAAGAATGTGAGTTCAGCGGTACTGGAGGGTACATAACTAAAAAATCTAGGATTTTATGAATGTGAGTTCAGCGGTACTGGCGGGTACATAACTCAATAATTTGGGATTTGGAGAATGTGAGTTCAGAGGTACAGGCGGGTACATAACTCAATACTCTGGTATTTGGAGAATGTGAGTTCAGCGGTACCGGTGGGTACATAACTCTGAATTTGGAGAATATCGTTTAGACATAATATTTCTTCAGGAACTTGCCGTTGACGGGCAACATGAGCAAGTCTCCATTTTGTTTTACGAGGCGGTATGCACCGTTGGAGAATACAACCTCAATGATAAATGGACCTTCCTACTTTGGCTGGAATTTGCCGGCGTTTTTGTGAGTCATAACCATCGGCCTCCGAAATGCCAGAACGAGATCGCCCACTTGGAATGTTCTAATTTTAACCTTTTTATTGACGGCTCCGGACTTGCGCGCTTGGTATAGCTCGATTCGTTGCTGAGCCAATAGGCAATTTTCATCTAAGGCCTCCAACTCTTGTAGCCGGTGACGGTAGTTATCGTCCATCGTCAATTGGTAAGTGAGAGTGACGCGAAGCGAGGGTATTTGAGTCTCCAATGGGAGAACTGCCTCACTCCCGTACACCAGGGAGAATGGTGTATTCACAGTGGCCGTTCGGACTGTAGTACGGTACGCCCATAAGTACTCACCAAGCTTCTCGTTCCAGTCGCATTTGTTGGATGATACAAACTTTTTGAGCAACTTGATGATGGTTTTGTTGAATGCTTCAGCCAGACCATTAGCCGCTGGGTTGTATAGTATTGAAGCAATATTCTGGATGCGGTGCTTGTCACAGAATCGATAGAAGTCGTGGCTTGCGAACTGCGGACAATTATCATGGATGATCCTTTGGGGCAGTCCAAAGCGATAGATGACGTGATGCTTGAGAAAGCTGATCACGTTTGAAGTTTTTACTTCTGCAAGCGGAACCGCTTCCGTCCATTTAGAGAAGTAATCCGTGATTGCGAGTATGAAGCGATGTCCTCCCAAAGAAGGTAGAGTGATCGGACCGATGATATCTATTCCCCATGCTTCGAATAGCCAAGATGCCACTTTCGGATGCAGAAATTCGGATGGCTGGTGGATGAAGTCCGCGTGGACTTGGCAGGCTTTGTACTTTCTTGTATAGTCTATCGCATCTGCTACCATCGTGGGCCAGTAGTAGCCTATTTGGCGAAGACGGTCTTGCAATTTTGGGCCAGGCTGATGGCCCCGCAGACACCGTCATGAGCTTCGTATACGGCTTCGTTGGCTTCTGCGTTTGACAGACATCGAAGCAATAATCCATCGTAGGATCGACGATACAGCATTTTTGTCTCTGTAACGTAGAAGAATCTGAGAGAACGCCTTCTGATAGAGGTGGCTTCCTTTGGGTTCTCGGGCAGTATGTCGTAAACTACAAAGTCTATGAATGGTTGTCTCCAGTCTGGTACTTCATCGATCGCCTGAGCGGAATAACTCGCCACAAATTGAACGTTGTTCTTGGGATAGACCAGTTCATGGCCTATCACGTCCACCATATAATAAATTTGGTTCGGCACTGATAGGGAAGCGGCAAGGCGTGCTAGGGCATCGGCTTCGATATTTTGGAGTCTGGGACGTGTTCGATGAAGAACCCTTCAAATGACGAGATAATGTTGATCGCTATTTGGTGATAGGGGATCATGTCTTCATGACGGACTTCGTATGAACCCCGGATCTAATTGACGATTAACTGTGAATCGCCGTATGCCTCAAGATATTCTATCCCCAGCTCTCTTGCAAGTTGGAGGCCAATGACTAAAGCGTTGTACTCGGCCACTTTGTTAGAGCAAGGTTCTGTGAGAGAGTAAGCGCGATAGGTCACCAGTCCGTAAGGAGAAATTAGCACCACCCCAACTCCGACGACGATGTTGCCCTTGGGTCCGGTCCTTAAAGCACCGTCGAAAAACATTCGCCATATATCATCGTGAGAGGCTGCATGCGAGCAGGTGATCTCATCTGGGATTTCTTCATATATTATGGACGACTCAGAGCCTGGGTGGGCTGCTAAAAAGTCTGCCAGAGCTTGACCTTTAACAGCCTTTTACGGGACGAAGATCATATGGTAGGGGGACAGTAATATTGCCCATGTAGCGAGGCGAGAGCTGAGTGCCCCTAGTTTAGTCATGAGGTCCCTGAGGGGGTTGACTCGTAATATCACATGTATGGTTTGCCCCGTGACATAGTATCGTGTCTTTTGAATGGCGAACACCAGGGCGAGGCATTCCTTCTCCACGGTGGTATATCGATGCTCTGGCCCGATCATCATTCGGCTGAGGTAATATATTGCTTGCTCATGGCCTGCATCGTTGTTTTGTGCTAGCAGAGTGCCGAGGGAATGCTCTATTGCTCGTACATAGAGCAGGAATGGTTTTCCAGCAACCGAGGCCACCAGGACTGGAGAGTTCGACAAATATTCTTTGATGTTGTCGAAGGCACGCTGGCATTCTTCATCCCATACAAATGAGACACCTTTTTTCATGAGGTGGGTGAATGGCTGACATCGTCCGGAGAGGTTGGAGATAAACCTTCTGATGTAGGCTAGCCTCCCTTGAAGACCTCGGAGTTCACGGAGATTTCTCGGGGAACCCATTTCCATGATCGCCTTCATCTTCTCAGGGTCTACGTGGATACCCTGGGAGGTGATGATGAAACCCAAGAACTTCCTGCTGGATACGCCCAAGAAGGATTTTGTGGGGTTTATTTTCAAATTGTGTGCTCGCATCAGGTCGAACGCTGCTTTAGATCATGCAGATGATCTTCCTTAGAGTGGCTTTTGACGACAATGTCATCAACATAGCATTCTACTATTTTGTGCAAGTGGTCTCTAAAAATGATGCTCATAGCTCTCTGGTAGGTGGCGCCAGCGTTCTTTAAACTGAAAGGCATGACTGTGTAGCAGAACATGCCTGTTGGTGTTCAAAATGATGTATGCTTTTCGTCGTTGGAAGACATCTTGATTTGGTTGTACCCCGAGAAGCCATCCATGAATGACATACGTTTGAAGCCACAGGTGTTGTCAATCATGATGTCTGTGATAGGAAGGGAGAACTTATCTTTGGGATACGCCTCGTTCAGATTGTGGAAGTCGATGCAGATTCGAATCTTTTCATTCTTCTTGAGGATCGGTACTATGTTGGCGACCCAGTTCGGATGTTGTTCCTCACGAATAAAGCCACTGGCTATCAGTTTGTTGACTTCAGCTTCGATCGCATCCATGATGCCTCGACGAAAGCGTCGTTACTGTTGTTTGACTGGCTTTGCGTCTGGACGGATGTTGAGCTTGTGAAGAGCAACATCGTGGTTTAGCCCTGGCATGTCTTCATAGCTCCAAGTAAACACAAAAATATATTCTTTGACTAGTTCCAGTAGCGATTCTCGCTCATCGTCTGTTAGGCTTTTACTAACGAAGATTGGTTTTGGAGATGAGTCGCTGTCGAGATCCACTTGCATGATCTCATCTTTAGTAGGAGGATCTCTTTGTTCAAACCGGTTCTTCCATTGTGCATCCAGCTGTTGGGCCCATGGCTCTAATTTGAGGAGTTCAGGAAAGTCCTCACCTTCTTCATAAGCATCGACGAATACCATATTGACAGATAGGACTTGCCTGAATACATCTTCGATGTTGATGTTCGAATCATAAGTTGGTGATCCGGTTGAGTGCGAATGCCAGTCGCATTCCTTATCTTAGCTTTCAGGGGTTGTTGCAGGTGTAACATACCCCAGTCTGCATCGAGTCTTGTTGTAGTAGTCCTGTGGTTTGCCAGCCGGGACTAGCGACTTTAAAGGTAATCGTCGACCAGTGCCGTAGTTCAAACCTGGCGTAGTCGCTAGATCATATCCCTGTTTTTGCATGAGGTATTTGGATTAGGGACTATATAGATAGAGTGGCAGTCTTCCGACGTCTGATTCGGAATTGACTTCTTCTATGGTGAAGGGCTGTGGATCATTCTTCCGACCGAAGATGATTGGATGGTCCCCTCCCTCGATTATGCGGTAAGCGTCTTCCACAGGAGTAAGTTGATTTGTGGTTTAAACATTTGTCACCTATGTGTGTAGGTGAGTGCCTATACCGTATTCCATAGCATACATTGTACAAAGCTTATTAAGCTCGATGTAGTTCAAAGATAGCCCTTTATTGATGCAGTCAAGTATCTTTTCTAACGGGATTACATCATCTGCGGATGGAATATCAGTGTGAGCAGCCACATACTTGGCCAGTTCTGGTTCTTCTTCGGCCATCCCTGTATAAATGAAGACTGAGAGGATGACTTGGGCAACTTGATCATCAGGGGTTCCGCTGGTGGAGCAGAACATAGAGTCGTTGGTAAACTAGCGACCCCCAGTTTGGTACTCGATGCTGGACGGGGAGTTATTGGCACGCTAGAAGCCCCCGACTTTGCATCGGGCTGACGATTCTTTTTTGAAAGATGTATCGTCGTTGGCTTGTCAGAGGGATTGAACTTCTCCGTTTGTGGCTGGCCGACTCTAGGCAGTCTGATTGTCAATGGCTCTGTTGTGGGCCTTGACGTTTGGCCGGACCTTGGCAGCCGAATTATTATTTGCCCTTCTTGTGCCGAGAGGCTGATTGCATCCTTACGCAGAACGGCCGTAAGGGGTGCATTCTTGCCAGGTTTGCGAGCTTGGAGGTGGATCGTCATAGGTTCTTCTGATCCTGTGGCCGTCTCAGTTCGAGCTTGTATATCTCCTTCACTAAGGTGCCTCTTCAACTTTTCGTATAAGCAAGAGTATGAGTAGTAGGATTCGACCCCTTTGAAGGGATCGATGTCAGCAAATTCTGTCCTTACGAAGCCGTGTTTGTCGACATACTTGAAGCACTGGTGCAGCGTAGAAGGCACGATCATATAATCGTGTATCCAGGGACGCCCCAAGAGGATATTGTAGGATGTGTCCGTATCAATGACGTAACTGGTCACTTCTGACTGAAGATCGCCAATTTGGCACTTCAAGCGAATCTTCCCAATCGGGTAGCTCCTGCCCGAATTGAAACCGTTGATGGCGGTGCTTGTTGGCGTCAGGCGATGCATAGGAATGCGAAGATAATGTAACAGACCCTTTGGAATGATGCTTATGGAAGAACCAGGATCAATGTGCATCCGATCCACCTTTACGTCGCCGATGTATCCAGTGTAATATAACGGACGATCGTGCAGGTTGGTTTTGATGAGCATATCCTGTGGAGTGAAGACAATGTTGGGCATCGCTCCTGTACAAGCGCTGTCTTGGCGATTTGCAGGCGGGCTCTCTCCCGTGAGGTTGACCTGAGCTAGATATGCGTCGGTATTCTGGAGTACATCGCTCAAAGCCGTACGAACGTCCTTGGAGAGTCTCAGAAGCTCGTATAATGACAATTTGGTCGGTGTGTTGGCTAATTGTGCCAAGATGTCAAAGTTGTAGGGCCTCTCTAGCCCATGAGATGTCTCTTTTCGAAGGAATTTGTCAAAGCGAGTCTCCTTCGGCCTAGGCTTGTCGATCATCGGAGGTTGAGAAGGTCCCGGACCGTCAGCAGTAGCCGGCTGATGTTCTTCAGTCGAGTTATCTGGCGTAAGTTGGGATTGAGCACCAGACCGAGTGACGACAGCTGTGGCTTCTTCGACATCTGCCAAAATTGTGCGGCAGGATTTGACCTTTCTACTCTCCTTCTTGCCAATCGGAAGTGGTATGGACTGAGTTACTTCAGGTACCAAGTCTGGATGGACCCACATGACCTCCCCTCGTGACGTGGTGAGGGATACCAGACAGCAGTCTGATCTCGAAGAGGTGGAAGATTAGCAATATCCATTGTAGCCGGAGGGATGGGTATCACGCCATCTTGAGTCTCTATTGGAGGAAAGCTGCCGAATTATACTGACACCATATTGGCTGCCACGGTCACCTCTTCAAAATCAACGGCCAGAGCCTTCGAATCGATGAGATGTTGGATATATCGCTTCAGTTTGTAGCAGTCGTCTGTAGCATGGTAGACGTAGCGATGGTAATAATAGTACTTTGGGATCTCTATTTCTGTCGGCCGAGGTACCTGTCTTAACGAAGGGAGCTGAATTCTATCTTCTTGTATGAGCATGTCCAAGATGGGCTTGACATGGCCGTCTTCGAAGGAGTAGATTATTTGCGGTCATTGCTTGTCTGTCGGGTTTGACTCTGGTTTCTGGGCTGTATCGGCCACCATAGCCTGCTTGCCCTTGTTGTCCCGATTATTGGAGGAGTTACCACCATTGTTGTTGTTGGTATTATGGCGCTTGCCCTTGTCCTCTCCCTCCGAGATGTGCAATCCCAGTTGGCGAGCCTTCTTCAACCTGTCTTCGGCGCTAGTGGCACTGATGATGAACGTCTTCGAGTCCTTGAATTGACTTTCACCCATCCAGAGGCTGATTGTTTTAAGCAGTCTCTTTTGGCAAATTTCAATCAAGAAGGAATCCGGATTACCCGACGGCAACTTCATTGCGGTTTGGCAAAATCGCTCAATATAGTTCCTTGTCAGCTCTTTCTTCCCTTGAACGATGTCCATGAGGGTGGACATTGACGTCCTGTCCTACTTCGTAGAATCTCTCCAAGAACATGCGCTCGAAGATGGCGAAGGAGTGGATGCAGTTGTCTGGCAGGTTACGGTAGCAGTCGAAGGCGACCCCTTCCAATGCCCCGATGAATAATCGTGTAAGGATGGCATCGTCATGGGGCAGATGGTCGCTAGTGACGTCGAAGTAAGTAATGTACCGACTTGCGGAGGTCTTGCCATCATATGGATTGATGTTGAACAGCTTATATCTTGGTGGGAAAGGGACATCCCTCCATGCAGCAGGATATGGTTGTCGTATTCTAAGGTCTTAAGAGGCTTCTCGAGCGTGAAACATGGCTCGGAGCTCCTGGACCTCTCTTCTTGCTTCCCTGGCCTCATCCACATCGGTGGGAGCTGATATTTCAGGAGGATTATTGCCCGGGTTTGGTGCTGCTGAGTTCGAGTCTGCATTGACCGCGAGACACAAGTTTATTTAGCCAGACGTCCCTCCTTGCAGAGTAGGAAGAGCCATTTTGATCTCGTCCACTGATTTGACCAAAGTGTGCAGAGTGTCGATGTGTTAGCGATAGAATGTCGTCCTCACATAAGAAAAAATGGAAGGGACGGTGGACGACGTGTCCTCTGAATCATACCCCTGTACCGAGAAGTCATCGAGGTATGTGGGAATGTTCTCCTCTGGTTCGGACTCAGAAAGAATAGTACCCCCAGCTTCAGAGCTAGCTTCATTTTGAGAGTCGTGGACGTCCTCGGGGACGTCGGTACGTTCTATATCTGATGGGAGAGTTGTTTCCCCGGGCTCGCCTCCTTGGAACATCGGATTATCATGGATGTTTGGAGGAGTGCTACCCCCAGTTCCAGCGATCCCCAGTGATGTGGATGATGAATCTCCCACTGTAGCAGATTTTGCCTTTGAATGAGTACCTTGAAAAACTCCGGTGGTGGACAATCGTTTAGACGATAGTTTCTTAGTCACAGCGGTTGAAATCTTCGGGCTGGAAACATTTATCTTCTTCCCTCTTCCGTCGGCGAGGATTTTCTGAGTAGAGTTGCAGGAGACAACGGAAGGCGCCTCATCCCCTGAGTTCGGCTGTTGTAATCTTTGGAAGACGGACTGTCGTTCTTCTCGTACCGTCGCGTTGTTGCAACAGCAGTTGACAATGACTTGGGTGTAGTGGCGTCCGTGGGAGGACTCTTTGCACACCGAGGCCTCTTCTCTTTTCTCGCGCTTGTGGAGGATAACCTCACGCAAGTCAGATGGGTCTGGAACGACCATGTTTGCTCCCTGGGTTTTGGAAGACTTTTGGGAACTACTCTATCCGTTTGCCGCCGGGGGCTGGACTCGAGTGGTTCTGTACAACTTTCCATCAGAGGCCCGCATAATAGTATGTGGAGCGCTCGGATGGTCAGAGGTCAGGACAGCAGACTGAGCTTGCAAAGCTCGCGCTGCCCTAGACTTCTTTACTCTAGTGCATGAGGACACATAGTAGGAAGAGTCGAAGTGGTGCTGCAGAGAGTCAGACATATTTTCTCGGGAGCATGAGAGATCAGGACCATAGGAGAGGCAATTAAAGACTGAGCCTGAGCCTCGTGGAACAGACAGCATGCGGCTGTATTAACAGTTTTCATGCGGCTGACAATCGTAGCTGTATGGGCTATGTTCATGCGGCTGGAAGTCTTAGTCACATAAGTCTTCTCCATGCGGCTGAAAATCTTGGCCTCACGGGTATTCTGCATCCGGCTGGCAGTTTCGGCCACATGGACATCATGCATGCGGCTGGCAATCTTGGCCGCATGAATGTTCAGCCTGCGATTAGTGCCTTTATTCGACTTCTTCCTGGAGGACATAGAATCACTCTTTGCCTTTGCAAGTCCAGCATCGTAGTGCTTTCCTCTGTCGGACTTGGGGACAGCATAGTCCTCTATGGCTTGAATGGGGCCGCATGAGAGTTGTCTTCGACGTTTTGGGTAGCAGAGAGTACTCCGTCCAGGGCTTGGGAAGGAGCAAATAATTTTGGCCTCCACTCCCTGGGAGCTTTCTTTATGCGGGTTCATTTCTGGACCGGGCCAGCGCTCCCTTCGGAAAGCATTTCTTCAAATGCCTGTTGGTCGAAGCAGACGACCATCTTCTGTTGTGTAGAGCCAAGTTTGGCTGCATCCGATTACGTCACCAACTTCTCAGCCGTGGAGAAGTTTGTACCCAGCAGAGTCGCTATCGTGTTTGCCATTGATTGTAAAAGTACAGAACAATTATATCGGAGGACTGGACTTTTACTTCACAATACAAACTCGCTCGTACAAAAAAAAGCCTAGGGACGAAAACCTAGGTACAACAATCTAAGTACAATTGTTTATTTTTTATTCTGGGGGTGGCGATAGAGGCTCGGGAAAGCAACGGCAGCTCTGCCTTACTCCTTGGACGATCGGACGTAGCCTTGGCTATGACGAAGAAATGTTCTCCTTTTTCTCTCTATATGTGCTCTTCTGCATATCTCTCTCTGTATGCGTCTGTCTCTCTCCTTGTCTGTCTCTGTCTATTTCTTTGTCCTTTTGTAAGGGAATAGCACCTTGCTATTTAAAAGAGTGGGGGGTGATCATTAGGGTTTACAATGATTACCCATTTGGAAAAGTCAGCGGCTTAAGAGTTATCAATTCGGACCGTTCATCTTGAATATAATAAATTTGAGCAATTAATGTTATTGCATCAAATCTCTGTGGGCAATAAATATTGATTGCTATGAATATTCGTGATTTGTGTTAGCCTGCCACGTTTCCAATTTGCTTGATTTGATTTGATCTGGGCAATTATGAAGATCGCAACAAATCTGATTTTATTAGGATTTGTTAACACCCATGATTCCAGGGAAGATATGATTGCCACATGTCTCAATTGTCGCAAAGAGCGCCACGTGTCTCAACTGGACTGTCCTGGCAGAATCGTATATGGGTGGTCCTCTCAGCTGCATGAAGCATGCAGCCGCATGAAGATGGGCAGCCGCATGAGGATGGGCAGCCGCATGGGGATGGACAGCCGCATGGGGATAGACAGCCGCCTGGGGATGGACAACTGCATAGTGATAGGAAGCCGCATGGGGATGGGCAGCCGCATGGGGATAGGCAGCCGCATGCAGATGGGCAGCCGCATGAAGGATGCAGCCGCATGAAGTGGGCGGCCACATAAATGCAGCAGCCACATGGAGTGGCCTCGGGACTTATGGGATTTTACCAGCTATAAGGAGATTTTCTCCTCTTTCCTAGGAATACGCCAATATGTTAGTCATTATTACGTCTTTATGTCAGAGCTGTCATTTGTCAAAGCAGCCGTCGGGGCATTTAAATACAGTCGAATGTAGAGAAAAACTGTTGAAGGCCACGTGGCTTCTTTCTGGGCCGCATGGAACTATCCGAGCCTCATGGACCCTTGAGCCGTATAGATTCCTGAGTCACATGGACTTCTGAGCCGCATGGGGATCCTGAGCCACATAGGATCCTTCTGTTGGAGCCGCATAGATCATTCTTTATTCTTTTCCATGCTTCTACAAGACCCCCTTCAAAGTTTTCAATTTACAAAATTAAAATACTTTGAATAAGAAGCATGTCCATGTAAAAACTCTTCGGGCCGCATAGGATGTTCTGGCTGCATGGATGTCTCAGCCGCATAGCCTCCTCAGCCGCATGGCCATCTCAGCCGCATAGGCTGTCTGGCCGAATAGGCTCCTTGCCACGTCTTCATGCCACGTATGCAAATCTTTGCATTGATTGCCTTTGATTTGCTGTCAGATTTAAATCTGCTTTTGGGACAGGATCCCAAGAGTTTAGCCTTGAATAGTCAGATCGTCTTGATAACCGAATAGTCGGTTACATTGCACATGGATCGATGCGTCGGTCTGTAGGCTCCGTCTATAAATATCATCGTGTTTTAGAAAAAAGTCTTCTCTACTTTCTGCTCTTGCCCTAGCTTTCTTGTCTTCGTCTTCCTTCTCTGATCATCAGCAATGGCTCCCAAGTCCTCCAAGTTTGCGGTGAAGGCTGCAGCGAAGGGTAAGGGCGTGGCCTCGACGTCTGCTGCGGCACCCAAAGCTCATTCTGACGTTCATCCTGCCGTTAAGGATAAGGATTTAGGAAAGTCATATGCTTCGAAAACCTAACCAAGTCGGCTCTGTTGTATGCTTTATGCACAAGCCTTCAATACAAACTGTTCGAATTGTATGTGCCGCATACAAATCCCCTAACCGAGCCGTATGGGGGTATACCCATGTCCGAGCCGCATGGGAGTTGCCTTAGTGGGCCACCTAGACGCTTCACAAACTGGACCACATGGTCGCCAGCAACAATGGCTCCCAAGTCCTCAGCAGAGTCGCCATCGTGTTTGCCATTGATTATAAAAGAAAAGAACAATTATATCAGAGAACTGGACTTTTACTTCACAATACAAACTCACTCGTACAAAGAAAGCCTAGGGACGAAAAACTAGGTACAACAATCTAAGTACAATTGTTTATTTTTGATTCATGGGGGTGACGATAGAGGCTCAGGAAAGCGACGGCAGCTCTGCCTTACTCCTTGGACGATCGGACGTAGCCTTGGCTCTGACGAAAAAATGCTCTCCTTTTTCTCTTTGTATGTACTTCTCTGCGTATTTCTCTCTGTATGCGTCTGTCTCTCTCCTTGTCTGTCTCTGTCTATTTCTCCCTCCATTTGTAATGGAATAGCACCTTGCTATTTATAGGAGTGGGGGTGATCATTAGGGTTTGCAATGATTATCCATTTGGAAAAGTCGGCGGCTTAAGAGTTATCAATCTGGACCGTTCATCTTGAATATAATAAATTTGAGCAATTAATGTGATTACATCAAATCTCTGTGGGCAATAAATGTTGGTTGCCATGAATATTCGTGATTTGTGATATCCTGCCACGTGTCCAATTTGCTTGATTTGCTTTGATCTGGGCAATTATGAAAATCGCAACAAATCTAATTTTGTTAGGATTTGTTAGCACCCATAATTCCAGGGAAGATAAGACTGCCACGTGTCTCAATTGCCGCGAAGAGTACCACGTGTCTCAACTGGACCATCCTGGCAGAGCCGTATATGGGTGGTCCTCTCAGCCGTATGAAGCATGCAGCCGCATGAGGATTGGCAGCCGCATGAGGATGGGCAGCCGCATGGGGATGGGTAGCCGCATGCTGATTGGCAGCCGCATAGGGATAGGTAGTCGCATGCTGATGGACAGCCGAATGGGGATAGGCAACCGCATGAAGTGGGCGGCCGTATAAATGCAGCAGCTGCATGGATTGGGCTCGGGACTTGTTGGATTTTGCCAGTTGAAAGAAGATTTTCTCCACTTTCCTAGGAACACGCCATCATGTCAGTCATTATTGCGTCTTTGTGCCAGTGCTGTCATAGCTGTCATTTGTCAGAGCAGACGTCAGGGCATTAAATGCAGCCGAATGTCGAAAAGAACTGTTGCACGTGGCTTCTTCCTGGGCCGCATGGAACTATCCGAGCCGCATGGACCCTTGAGCCGCATGGACTCCTGAGCCACATGGACTTCTAAGCCGTATGGAGATCTTTCTGTCGGAGCCGCATAGGCCTTTCTTTATTCTTTTCCATGCTTCTACAATGGTGTAACATTTGTGACACATTGTGCAGTTATTTGTGGTTCATCCTCTTGTACTGTTGGTACTGAAGTACTTGGTGTCTCACCTCTCAGTTCTTCTAAAACAACTCTACTTGTGGGTTTATGGTTCATCACGTAGTCTTCCACTAAGAATCGGGCATCGGTGATAACAATGACCTTCTGATCCTTAGGACTATAAAATAATCCTTTCATTCCTCTTGGATAGCCTATAAAC
Source organism: Iris pallida (assembly GCA_029216955.1). Lineage (NCBI taxonomy): Eukaryota > Viridiplantae > Streptophyta > Magnoliopsida > Asparagales > Iridaceae > Iris > Iris pallida. Next base: position 5,052,146 of record JANAVB010034418.1, on the reverse strand, counting down.
AAGCGTACTTCTATACAAGATTTCAACTTATCTGCTTTCATATTCAGCACATGTGCTGAACTACCCTAAATGCGAACATGTTTCAGACTAGCTTACGCCCAATCCACAGCTCTGTAGGAGTAAGAGGTACCGACTTAGAAGGAACCAAGTTCAAAATATAAGCTGCAGTCTCTAAGGCATATCCCCAAAATGAATCTTGTAAATTCGAATAACTCATCATTGATCTAACCATCTCCATAGGAGTTCTATTCCTTCTTTCGGCTACACCATTCTGCTGGATCATTCCAGGTGCAGTCAATTGGGATGCAATTCGAGCCTCTGATAAATAATCCCTAAACTCTCCAAAGAGGTACTCGCCACCACTACTGATCGTAATAACTTGATACATTTTCCATGACGTTTTTCCATTTTAGTCTTGTACTCTTTGAATTTCTCAAAGCACTCAGACTTACGTCGCATCAAATAAATGTATCCATACCTTGAATAATCGTCAATAAATGTGACAAAATATTCAAAACAACCTCTAGCTTAGATAGTCATGGTTCCATACAAATCAGAATGAACCAATTCCAACACATCTTTGGCCCTATACCCCTTTGCCGTAAAAGGCCTTTTGATCATTTTACCTTCCAAGCAGGATTCACAAACTGGTAGTGCCTCCACTTCTAATGAACTCAAAGGTCCATCATCAACCAGTCTTTGAATCCTTCTTAGGTTAATATGCCCCAATCGTTAGTGCCAAAGCTATGTTTGGTTAATACAAGAAGGTTCTTTTCTCTTATTTCAGTTAGATGACATATTATTCATTTCCATAAGTTGCATTGTGGGCGAAATAGGAATAATGACATATAGATTATCAACAATGCTCTAGAACAGATAAAATGTTTATTCTTTCTAATAACAATATTATCATTAAAATAAACTGAATATCCATCCGTAACAAACATAGAAACAGAAACTAAATTCCTTCTAAGTGAAGGTGCATAAAGACAATCTCTCAATATCAAAGACTTATTTCTACCAAAAGATAAAGTAACATCTCCTAATGCAACGACCGATACTTTTGTAGCATCACCCATGAAAAAGTATATCTCTCCATCACTGAGCCGTCTGGTTTCCTGGAACCCCAGGAATATATTACAGACATGATTAGTGGCTCATGTATCTACACACCAGGTGCTGGTAGATAACACCGCTAAACATGTTTCAACTAATAGTAAATGAGCTATACCTTCTTTGTTCCCTTGTTTGAGAAGTGGATAATCAATCTTATTCCAATGTCCTGACCCTTTGCACTTGAAATATTTGCCTTTCGGCTTTTTCACCGCGCCTTTAGGTCCCATACCCTTCTTTGCTGAGTTTGCCTATTTCTTAATGTTATTCTTCTTCTTACCGCCTTTTGGCTTAGAAGTAGAAGCCTTTTCAGAAACAGAAACATGACCACTCTGTCTAAAGAGAGATTCAGCATCCTATAGTTCTTTTGCAAGTTCTGCCAAACTATACAACCTTTTGTTCATGTTGTAATTAAGGCAGAAATTTTCAAAACTTTTAGGCAGAGTCCCGAGAATGATATTGACCTGGGATTTCCCATCGATTTCAGCTCCAAGGATCTCCATCTCATTTAAATGACCCATCATCTTGAGATCATGATCCCTTACTGGTGTACCCTTAGCCATTTTTGTATTCATCAAATATTTTATAGCAAACTTCCTAGCTGCTCTACTCTGATGTCCGAAGAGTACCTTGAGGTTATACATCATGTCATAAGTTGTGACCATGGCATGATGCTGATGTTGCAGTACATTTGACATAGATGCCAGAATGTAACATCGTGCCATCTTATCTGCCTTTTTCTACTTCTTATAAGCCTCTTTGACCTCTTCATCAGAGTTAGCATCAGATTTAGGTGGACATTCCTCAACAAGTACATATTTGTACTCCTCAACAGTCAGAACATGTCCAAATTATATTTCCAGTCAATATAATTAGGTTCAGTAAGTTTGTTTTTTTAAGAATCACCATAAGTGGACTGAAAGAACTCATTTTTGAAATCCTGAGAATCACACAAATAAAATTATATAGGGAAAAAACTTTTTGAATTAATTAAATATTGATTACCTCAAAATAATAATAAGAAATTTACCAACACCTTGAGCACCATGAATTTAGCATGCCACGATAGTGTGGACGTATACAAATTCAACTTTGTTCAAGTAGGTTTTTGTTATTAATTTTACTATCGTGTCAACATAACTTTATGACAAATAAAATTAATATGTTGGTCTTGCTCTGGTCATACAAATAATAGTAGTGGCTCCGATGAGGAGGATACCATTATTTGTATCTAAGTGTATACCATTACTTAATACTAAGTCCATTACCTTGTAATTAGTTCCTTTAGATGAAGAAGTGAACACATACTAGGTAACTTTCTACAATTATCCCTAAGGAAGTTTGTACTGGTGATCCATAATTATACTCATCCGATATGGAGGAAGGCACTAAAGCCAACGCACAAGTATAATTACATCACCTACAAACCAGTAATGGAGACCATAGGATTTATACTAAATAAATATCCTCTCCTACTTAGTTTTTTAACAATGAGGGTTTTTCTCCTAGTTGATATTATGTCCATGTTGTCCATTGTTAATGTAGGCTTAGTTTTTCAAAAAAATACACACAATAATAAACATGCATAATCAGAAAAAGCAAAATAACAACAAATAAGAGAAAAATATTCAACTATTATGGTCATTTTTTCTGCTCCGTCCTCAACTATCCGAATCCAAAATCTGCCGCTGCGCAGATCTATTCTGGGTTCAACATATGTGAGAAAAATATCCAACTATTAATGTAGGTTTTGGCGGTCGATTCCTTCATCAAAAATCATCTGTCTGCCTCTGGACTGCTTAAAACCAGCATCTCGTCCTGTGTCAGAAAGCAGCCACCACCGCCATGACGATTATTTAAAGAATAATTACAATTACATCAATCCTATGCCTCCTGAAAGAGTTAACACATAATCTAGATTAAAAAAATCAAATAATAAGCACGATCAACCCTCATAATTTTAATTACATCCACAACAACAACAACATCCACGACATGTCCGTGGTTTAAACAACATAATAAAAAACAAGCATTGGACCATAATAGTTAGATCTAAGAAGCCTGCAAAACCGAGTTAGAACAGATCTACATCTACCGACTATTACACAGCGCAGGTTTTATTGGACAACATGGACGTATCAATCAATACGTAGATCCAAAGTGTCTCTGATACCAATTGATCGAACTGGGGATTCCCAGGACCCTTACTTTGGTGTGCGTATTGATCGATAGAAAGTTTAACAGATTTAATACGTGTTCTAACCCTTCATAGGCGAAAACTAGGGTTCATAAATTCCCAAGATCTTCTGCACGTATTCCTTCTTCGAGTTGGACGTCGTGTGGGCGACGATCTCCCAACCTTTTCTTCTCCTTGGCAGCCCTCTCTTTCTCTCCTTACGTGAAACATAAATTTTGAGAAAGCTTCAGATTATTTGATCAATCATCTAGCGGCCAGAGAATAGAGGATATATACAGGCTACGACATGGACCATGAGGAGAAATTAGGGTTAGGCCTCCTAACGGATCTAGATATCCTTTGTTCAGCCTGAACACACAATCCAGGCCCATTAACAATAGCTCGGTCCTCTAATGAGCTATTGTTGCACTACCTCCCTAATCCCAAATTATGTTTGTGGGCTCCTTTTATTATATGCTCTTTTGGCTTCCTATGTTAAGATATCGTATGTCCGTCGATCAAATTAAGTTACTGACAACTATGTTGATTCGACATCTTTTATCCTTAAGTACTATCGTTCAACTTTTTTTGTCATGTCGGATATAATCCACCTGCAGGGTTTACATGACAATCCTTATGAGCTCCTTAAGGGGACATCATCAACCCGATGTATCGGGACGTGGATTCCATTTATAATCAATAGCCAATCATATATACAATGTTATTACCCAATTCATAGAGGTTGTTGATCCATAATGGATCTCACTCTTTCATGAGTCAAAGTAATACATACTACATATACATGTCTGTTATTATATTCGGATTAAGAGCACAAGCATCCATAATAACAGAGGTGTTTGTTCTCTTATGTAGTCAGTACAAAGATAACAACCTCAAGTGGTCATGTTCAATAGAGACAAAGTGTACTAGTATAAACCTATAGTTAAGATAGAATACTACCAGATTATACTACAAGCTTTCTAATAGATTGTCCAAGTCCATCTAGGTTGTGAACTAATTATATACTCCACAAGGAACTGATAATATGATCTTCTGTGTGACACCACATACCATATTATCTACAATATAGGATATCAAACATTTGTATTAACATTTGCAATAAATATAATATGCAAACATTTGCCCATATAATTCTTATTCAAAATTTAAAGAAATAAGGTTACTACAAAAGTGATGCTTTTAGTATATAACCCTAACAGTTCATGGCCACCTTCATTCTTCTGAGCTAATAGGGAACCAAGGGAATGGTACATAGTACGGACATATAGTAAGAAGGGCTTCCCAATTGTTGGAGCTACCAATACTGGGGGTTTTGTGAGATACTTCTTGATGTCGTCGAATGTGCGATTACATTATTCAGTCTAGACGAAAGATACGCCTTTCTTCATGACCTGAGTAAATGGTTGACACCTTCCAGAAAGGTTCGAAATAAATCGTCCGATGTAGGCTAGCCTTTCTTGAATCCCGCATAGCCCTTTGAGGTTTCTTGGGGGATGCATATCGAGGACATCCTTCACTTTCTTCGAGTCAAGATGTATACCCTTTGAAGTGATGACAAAACCAAGGAACTTGCCGCTGGAGACTCCCAGAAAAGACTTGGATGGATTCATCTTGAGCTGCTATGCACATATTAATTCGAACACCGTTCTCAAGTCTTGGAGGTGGTTGCCCTTGAGACTACTTTTAACTGCAATATCGTCTACATAACATTCCAATATTTTACACAAATGATCATAAAAAAGTGTGTTCATAGCTCGCTGGTATGTCACCCCTATATTTTTCAATCTGAAGGGCATCACCGTATAGCAGTATACCCCCAATGGTGTTCGAAAAGATGTGTGCTTCTCATTATCGGGGAATATCTTGATCTGGTTGTAGCCTGATAACCCATCCATGAAGGACATTCGCTCAAAGCCGTAAGTATTGTCAATCATTACGTCGGTGATCGGTAGAGGGAACTCATCTTTCGAGCATGCAGAGTTCAAATCATGGTAATTGATACAGACTCGAACTTTACCATTCTTTTTCATGACTAGAACAATGTTAACGACCCAGTCAGGGTGTTGTTCTTCGTGAATGAATCCACTGACAATAAGCTTCTTAACTTCATTCTTGATGGCCTCCATGATATCTGGTCGGAATTGTCGTTGCTGCTGCTTCACTGGCTAAGCTTTAGACGAAATATTTAGGTGGTGCATAGCAACTTTAGGGTCCAAGCATGGCATGTCCTCATAGGTCCATACAAAGACGTCAATGTATTCTCTTATAAGCCGTATAAGAGATTGTCGTTCATCGCTAGATAGACTTTTGCTGATGAAGATTGGTTTAAGAGATGATTTATCTCCTAAATTGACTTGGACGACTTCGTCTTCAGTTGGTGGATCATATTGTTCGAAACGTAACTCCCACCTAGTATCCATCTTTTGAGCCTATTGTTCAAGCTCGATGGATTGGACATTGTCTGCAATTTGGTCAACTGACACCATGTTGATGGACAAAGTTGCTTTGAACATGTCTCTAATGCTAGAATCTGAATCCTAGAGGTGGGAATCAGAAGAATGAGAACAACGATCTGCTTTGATGTCTGCTCTTTTAGGAATTGTTAGAGAAGTGATATAACCCAAACCAACACCGTTTTGTTTATAACAGTTCTCGGGTTTGCCGTGAGGAGCAAAGTGACATATTGGCAACCGTCATCCCTGACCGTAGTTTAGCCCCTGGTCGCTTTTAATATTATATCCCATGTTCTGGATGGTATTCTTGGCCTGCCAACTATATCAGAAAAGTTGCATTTTTCCAGAGTCATAGTCAGCTTCGGTGTTGTGATTAGGCGAAGTAGAGTCCAGAATGAACTTTCTTTCACCAATTATTCAAACGAAGATGATTAGTTCTTCACCTTTCATTCTAACTGGAATGATGAAGTAGTAGATATCTTTTGGCCAGACTTTTTCCCGCAGATGAGGAGTCTTGACCGGCATGTAGAGGTATGGTCCTATGTCATTCTCTAGAGCGTATATCGTATCTACATACTGGTTTATAGATTGGTAGACATTGGAGTAATTCAAAGATAAATCTCTACTAAGAAAATATGCAAGTTCTTCTTCAGAAATAACATCATCCGCTGAAGGTACATTATTATGAGTACTGATATACTCATTGAGAGGATCATTATCTGGAAGAAAAGCCACAGTGTTGGCCAAGTTTACCACATTAGGTAACTCTTCAGGATTGGGAGGACGGATTTCAGTAGGTTCCACCAGAGGTGTCTTGCGGAGAGTAATGGTCAATGGTTTGCCCTTGTCAGGGTTTTTCTTTTTCACCCAGATTATGAAAGGCTTTGGACTACTTTTTGGAGTAGTATATTCTTTGACTCGAACAATCAGCGAACCATCAATGGAGGATAAACTCGCTTCAGCTTCATCATCATCTTCGTTGCCGTCATCCTTAGAGGGCTGAGATTGGTAATGTACCGAATCTCCATAGTAGGCTTCAAGGCATTTAAAAGGATCGACATCGGCAAACTCCGTCTTTATGACGCCATCGCTGTTGACGTACTTGAAGCAGTGGTGAAGTATGGAAGGAACGATCATGTTCTCATGTATCTGCAGACATCCCAACAAGACGTTATAGGATATATTGGCGTCGATTACATTGCAAGAAACCTCCGTTCGGATATCACCAATCTGGCACTTGAGACGGCTCTTGCCCAGCGGCTGGCTTCTCCCAACATTGAAAGCCATGATAGTTGTATTGGTTGCAGATAGCTTGTGCAGAGGGATTCCTAGAATTTGGAGCAAACTTCTAGGAATGTTGCTGAAGGAGGAACCTGGATCGATGTGCATTCAATCAACTTTTATCGCCCCGATATACACTGTATAGTATAGAGGTGTATCATGATGATTATTTTTGAGTAGCATATCCTCCTGTAAAAAGGTGATGTTGGACATTACTTCCATATTACTGTGGCAGTGAGGACAAGAGACAGGGTCTTCAGCGGGGGCTTTGACTTCAGCGAGATAAGAGTCGGCATATAGTAATACCTCACTTAAGGCCTTCCGTGTTTCTTTGGAGAGTCGCAATAGATCGAATAGAGACAACCTGCCAGGTGTATTAGCCAACTGTGCCAGTATGTCAAAGTTGTAAGGCCGATCCGTGCCTTCGGGAGCTGGCGCCTTCAGAGACTTGTCAAATCGCGTCTCCTTCTATTTGGCATTGTCGGTAGTTGAAGGCTAAGACGGGCTGGCTCCTGAACTTTTGGGGGCAGCAGGAGCTTGAGAATGTACTACTTCTTGTACAGGGTCATAAGTTCGGAGGTAAGCCTTCCCAGATCGCATCTCGCCAGATAGAACTTCATAAATGGGAGAAGACACCATATGACACAATTTGTATTTCTTGCCCCTCTTTACTTTCGGAGATGCCACCCCCTGCATCATTTCTTACAGAAGGTCGGGATGGACCCACATGATCTCACCACGTTCAGTCGTGAGTGGCACCAAGGTTGTGTTGCGAGCTGGCGACAGTTTGACGACTTCCATTATTGCCTTAGGGATCGGGACTAAGCCGTTTGGGACTTCTATGGGAGGAAAGTTACCAAATTGAAGAGAGATCATGTTAGAAGACACGACCTTCTCTTCAGCTTCGAGATTGATCACTTGGCTGTCAATAAGCTGTTGTATCTTCTTCTTCAGGATGATGCAATCCTGGGTAAAGTGATGCTCGTACTGATGACAAAGACAGTACTTGGGATCGTTGAGTTGGTTCACCTCTGCAGGACATCGTGGTGGAGGCAGTGTCAGTTTATTACCCTTCGTCAATGTGAAAAATGGTAATAACATCATCTTCGTCAAAGGAGAAAGTCTCCTTAGGTTTGTCAGCGGTACCCTGAGAATTGGACGCTCCCTTGGAAGTGTCGACCTTCAAGACTTCTTTTTCTTTACTACCATGGACAGGAGTAGTTTAAGGGTGCTTGCCTTGGTCTTCAGATTTGGGTGTTTTTAACCCCAGTAATTCCAGATTAGGGATGTCATTTTCAGCAGCATCAGCGGCCCCAATAAAAGCGGGCCATGTATCATACGTATGTATACCCAGACAAAACTTTACTATAGGAAGGATGTTATGTCGACAAGTATCCATAAGTTCTGAGTTTGGTATATCGAAGGGCATCTTCAATGCTAGCCGCCTAAAGCGTTCGATGAAACAATGGCAGACTCAGTCCTCCATTACTTAGTCTCGATGAGGGTGGACATACTAATATGCTTGGCACTCTCGTAAAACCTTTCGAAGAATGACCTCTCTAAGTCTTTAAAAGAATTGATACAACCGCCAGACAGACTGCAGAACCATTCAAAATCTATCCCCTACAAGGTGCTAATAAACAGCTTTAACAAGAACTGATCGTCCCTTGTTAAGTGTAGAGTCTGCGTGTTGAAGTATGTCATGTGTTAACGAGGAGAAGTCATCCCGTCAAATGAATTTAGCGTCAGCGGCTTATAGTTAGGAGGACAAGTAACATTCTCCTATTCAGGAGGTTAGGGTTGAGATACCCCCATATTTTGAAGCTCGTCTTTGTGTGAGATGGTATCGAGACGGGCAACCATAGAATCAATTACATCCAATTGATTGAGAAGGTGTTGAGAAATGGCTGTTGTACTGTTGTCAGGCATTGTTGGTAAAGGACCACCCCTAGCATTTGTAAGATTTGGAGTAGGTGCAATGGAAAGATACTCCTTCTGTAGTGAAGGAGGGTTGTTGCTATGAGCCAGACTAACGTGTGCCAAAATATTTTATTGAGGTGGAGGAACAGTCCAGTAGCTTGGACCACCATGATACTAATAAACATATCAGTAATCTTGGCAAATGTTGTTTCAAGACCCTCTAGCAGTTTGTTGGTCTAATCATTGGCTTCTCCAGGTCTCTCTCAATCCGCCATGTATGTAGATAACATGCAAGGACGGACAGAGGAAACAGTACAACTGGTGCTGATGCTGTCTGTCTCTGAGTTGAAGAGTCCCTCGTCTTTAGGTAGGGGAGGTAGATAGTCGCTGTCAGATTCAGAGAGATCATCGTCATCTGGAAGGCTACCCCTGGTGTGAAGGTCATCTGCTTTAGACTCTGAAGGAATACTACCCCCAGCTGAAGGATCATCACCTCCAGCTTGGAAGTCTTCGTCATCTATACAGAATCTCGTCTTCGACCGAGTAACCATGTAGACTCCTTCAGATGTGACATCCTGCTAGCTATCTGTTGGCAGACTTCTTCTTCTTCTGTTCGCGAAACTGAAATAAAAAGTTGGGTTCATGGTATACCTTCTTTGATTTGGGCTCCCGTAAGGGGGACCCCATGAAGCCATGTTGGATGAAACACACAGTAGCTTTTCATCATCAGAACAATACAGTCATCAAAATACGAACTGCCTCTCAGGCACTCTCGTATCTTTGGAGCAGCAATAGTTTATGACAATAATGGTGCATAAATGTACACTATCAATTGTTGTATCCTCCTTCGCTTTACGCTTATGATTTATTATGTCGCGTAAGTCAACGGATGGGAGTTTTGTCTTAAAACCTATGTCACATGCATCGCTGAGCTTTGCATATGGGTTTGTAAGGAGAGTTGGTACATCCGGACTTAGTTCACGTGCAGGGGCAACCCCCACACCTAAGTCCTGTGATGTCCTTCAAGACAGCCCAGTGCAATACGTTGGGTCCTGTCTTATTGCTGTGGGCGCATAGGCCCTAGAATATACCTTTGGACGCATGCTTCTTGGCAGCATATCTAATCTTCCTCGATGTATGCGCATAATATGGGTCAATTGAGCTTGGGCGCATAGCCTTAGGCAAATGACCTTGGATGCATAATCTTTCAAAGGCAGAAGGCTTCTGGCCAAAGTTATGCGCCCATATACCTCCTTGGGCACATAGCTTTGGGCGCATGCTTGGTGGAGCAGCATTGTTTACTTCCAGCTTTGCCTCCTTCGTTTGTGAGCCTTTTAGAGTTTGTCCAGAGTGTCGAACACTCCAATTCTTGGCATCATAGTATTTTTCTTTGCCAAGTCTCGAGCGTTGAACACTCTGTTGTTGGTTGCACAAGAAAGAAGTCGCAGTGCTAGTAAAGCCCTGAACGGTGTGAGCCTTCTTTATTTGTGGAGCTTATGTGGCTGAGCCATGCCCCCACAGAGGAGCTCTATGCTCACATGTGACAGAGTCCTTCAGTTGTATATCTACTATGACACTGGCAGGATATACACTACGAGCCTTCGGAAGCCAAGTCTTGCGAGACATGTTTGGCTTCGCTAATTTTGAGGGAGTAGAGCTGTCCCTCGAGAGCATCTCTTCGAACACCTGATGGTCGAACATCACGATCAACATTTTCTGAGTGCTCCCCACTTTGTCGGTATCGGACTGCGTCACCACCTTCTCGTCAGATGAAAAGGTAGTCCCCAGCAGAGTCGCTATTTTTGTGGACACACGCAAAAAAGAACAAGAAATAATATCTTTTCTTATTGGCGCAAGGTACCACATATCGAGTACGCCTGAGAGATCCTACGCTAAGGATCCCCGAGTACAGAAAAGAATTCTAGAGAATAGGACGATGAAGATCGAGCGACAGTTGCTCCTTTACTCTGTTGACACTCCGGTTACAAAAGTGGGAGAAAACCTAAGAAAATTGCTAACTCTCGGCTCACTGGCAAGAAGTGCAGCAATTTGGCTCTTAAAAATGCTATCTGTTCTGTGTTTTGAAGAGGTATGAGACCCCTTTTATAGTCGTTCTTATGTTGGAATGATGTTATGCGCCCATAAGAGAAAATGTACTGGTTTTCATGTGGGCGCACAGTCCTGCTTTGGGCGTATATGGTGTAGGCGCATGCTGACTGCGTGATCATATGTTGATCATGGTATTGACGTAGCCGCATGCTTCGGTGCACGACTGCTCGTGGAGACTGACGTGGCCGTATGCATCGGTGCACGATTGATCGTGGGTTTGACCGAGTCAGGGGCTGTTCGGGCTTGGGCGCATAGCCTGAAACAGGGCTATGTGCCCCATTCTGGAGGAGTCTAGAGTGGGCGCATGGGCGCATAGCTCACTCTAGCCACTTGGGCGCATATGTCTTCCCTGGCTTGGGCTTATGGTTGTCAAGTCTGCTAAAATTTTCATGCTTCTACAAGAGCTAAATAGACTTGACAGTCGTTCCTAGATAAATTTGCTCAGAGGTAATATGGACTTGGCTAATTTATGGAATTCTATAGAGAGAAAGTCGATAATATAGAATATTTCAGATGTAATAGGGACATGGATATTCTTTTCGGAGTAAATATGCTCAGAGGTAATATGGACTTAGTAAATTCATAAATCTCTATACAAAGTAGGTATCGTAGAATAATTCAGAGGTAATATGGACATGAATATTCTTTTAACAAGTAGATTATTTCGATTCCAGCTGGAGAATTGAAATAAGATGTCTTTAAAGCGACTTGGCTTTAATGATAACCTTATGAATTTGGAGTGATTGTCTACAAAAAATTTCTTACAAGAAAGTTTCATAAGAATTGAGGATAATTCTGTTGGGAATTTGTGAGGACCCATTCTTTATAACTTATCCTGAACTGCTGGAATAAAAATAATGGTTGGAAGTATTGGGTGTACAGTATTAGTTATTTTAGAAAGAAAATGTAAAGCATTGTATAAGACTTGGTGGGGGAATACAAGGTAGTGTCAATTGTAGTTTAAACATAATACTTCTATAAAAATTTGCCATTAATAGGCATCATCAGTAGATCACCATTAGGCTTTGCTAGCATGTACACTCCATTCGAATACACTGATTCGACAACAAAAGGCCCTTCCCATTTCGCTACAAATTTTTCTTTGCTTTTATGTGTCATCACCATAGGCCTTCTTACTAAAAGAATTAGGTCGCCGACTTGAAAAACATGTTCCTTTTATCTTCTTCTTCAAAGCTTTGGAGATGCGGGATTGATATAACTCAATTCGTTGTTGAGCCATAAGCTATTTCTCATCGAGTACATCCAACTCTTATAACCGTAGATAATTATTGTCTTCAACTGTTAACTCATTGGATATGGCAATTCGGATCGAAAGGATTTGTATCTCCAAGGGAAGAACTGCTTTACTTATGTGGACCAAAAAATGGTGTTGTACAGGTTAGAGTCTGTACTATGGTGCAGTACGCCCAAAGACATTCACCAAGTTCATCATTCCAATTATGTTCATTAGATGAAACGAACTTCTTGAGTAACTTGATAATAGTTTTGTTGAAAGCTTCAACCAAACCATTAGCTGCAGGATTATAGGATATAGAGGTTACCTTCAAGATAGGCATTTTCTCATAAAACCGATAAAATTTATTGCTCGCGAATTGTGGGCCCTTGTCATGGACAATCCTCTGAGGCAGTCCAAAACAATAGATAAAATAATGCTTACTGAAACTGATGACATTAGAAGTCTTTACTTTAACAAGTGTATAGCTTTCGCCCATTTGGAAAAGTAATCAGTTATTGTTAGGATAAATCGATGTCCCCTAGAGGAAGGAGGACTTATAGGTACAATGATATCTATTTCCCAAGCTTCGAAGGGCCACACTGCGACCGTCGGATGTAGCAATTCTGAAGGTTAATGTGTGAAGTCTGCATGAATTTGACAAGTCTTGCATATTCTATAAATAGAAATCTCCAATCGTAGAGGTAATAACCCAAACGCCTTAATCGATCTCGTAATTTCGGACCAAGTTGATGGGCACCACAAGTACTGTCGTAAGCTTCATAAAGGGCCTGTTTAGCCTCTTTCTCGGATAAACATCGTAGATGTAACCTATCATATGATCTTCGATACAATATTTTGGTTGCTATATCATAAAATAAGCAAAGAGAATGTTTCTTTATTGAAATTGCCTCTTTTGGATCGTCCGGAAGAATTCCATAAATAGCATATTCTATAAATAGAAATCTCCAATCTTTAAAATTAACGTTCATTGTTGCTGAATAACTCTAATGAATCATCAGATTATTTTTAGTACAGAATAATTCTCGATCAATTACTGTGATCAATTTCTGGGTATTGACTGGGGTAGCAAGTGATGCTCCTAAACCTACTAAAGCGTCAGCTTCTGTATTTTTTAACTAAGGTCCATATTTAATGAAGAACCAGGAGAAAGTAGCAACTATTTCGAGAGTTGTTTGATAATATAGAATAATATCTTTATGATGAACTTCATATGCTCCTCGAACTTGGCTGACTATTAACTTGGAATCACCATAAGCTTCCAGATAATCCACTCCCAGTTGTTTAGTCAACTGGAGTCCAATAAGTAGAGCATTATACTCTGTAACATTATTGGAACAAGGCTCCATAAGGGAATAGGCATGATGGATGACCAGATAGTGAGGGAATATCAGCACTACCCTACTCCTGCTATGATGTTGCCTTTGGGACCAGTTCTTGATGCTCCGTTGAAGAATATTCTCTAAATAGACTCTTCTGTTGTTGTATTAGACTCCAATACCTCATCCAAAATTTTATCATAGAGTTTAGAAGTTTTTTCTATCGGGTGTTCAGCTAGGAAATCAGCCAGAGCTTGACCTTTATCTACCTTCTTTGGTACATAAACCATATCATAGGGGGATAGCAGCATTGTCCATGTAGCAATGCGGGAATTGAGTCAGCTTCGTTTAGTCATAAAAACTTTAGGAGAGTTAACCATGGATATAACAAGGATAGTTTGTTCCATTACGTAATGACGCGTCATTTCGATTAGAAAAATTAAAGCAAGACATTCCTTTTCAACCGAATTATATCTATGCTCAGCATCGATCATCATACGGCTCAAGTAATAAATAGCTTGTTCATGTCCTTTATTATTCTTTTTAGCTAATAGCGCACCAAGAGAATGTTCTATTGTACAAACATATAACAAGAATAGTTTGCCCGCAACTAGAGCCACCAATATTGGAGGATTAGTGAGATACCTCTTAATATTATCAAATGCTTGTTGACATTTTTTATCCCAGACAAAAGAGACTCCTTTCTTCGTTAACTGAGTGAAGGGACGACATTGTCCAAACAGGTTTGAGTGAACCTTCGAATGTAGGCCAACATGCCTTATAAACCACAAAGTTCTTTAATATTCTTTAGGGGATCCATTTCTAGGATAGCTTTAACTTTGTCGGGGTCAATATGTATTTCCTTTAAAATTTTGACAAGTCCAAGAAATTTGTCGCTAGAGACTCCGAAAAAAGACTTTATAGGATTCATCTTGAGTTGGTGCACACGTATCAAATAGAACACCATTCTCAAATCTTGAAGGTGATCGCCCTTTGAATGACTTTTAACAGTAATGTCGTCGACGTAGAATTATAACTTTTTTACAAATGTTTGTGAAAATTTGTGCTCATAGCACATTGAAATGTAGCTCCGACATTCTTTAAACCAAAGGGCATCACCGTATAGCAGTATAAGCCCAACGGTGTTCGAAATAATGTGTGCTTCTTATTAGCTGGAAATATTTTAATTTGGTTGTAGCCAAAAAAACCTATCCATAAAGGACATACGTTTGAAGCCGCAAGTGATATCAATCATTATATCTATGATTGGAAGAGAAAATTTATCCTTAGGACAAACATGATTAAGGTCGCGATAATCAATGCATACCCGAAATCTTTCCATTTTTTAGGACCGGGACAATATTAGCAACCCAATCAGGATGTTGTTCTTCGCATACAAATCTACTGTTTATGAGTTTCCTTACCTCAGTCACAATAGCTTCCATCATATTTGGATGGAACCGTCGTTGTTGTTGCTTTACCGGTTTAGCATTAGGAAGTATATTAAGACGATACATTACGACCTATGAATGAAGCCCATGCCTATCTTCATAACTCTAAGAAAACACACTTATATACTCTTTAATGAGCTTGAGAAGATAATGTTTGTCTTCGTGAGTTAAAGTTTTGCAGATGAATATTGGTTTAGGCAATTCTAAGTCACCTAAATTAATTTGAATAGCTTCATCTTCGGTAGGAGGCTCCCGTTGTTCAAACCGCATTTTCCATGGGTCTCAAGTCGTTGAGCCCAAGGCTCGACTTCAAAAGGTTCTATAGAAAGATCATCATCCTCTGTTTGATCACCAGAGACCATATATACTGAGATAACATCTCTAAATATTGCTCCCATAATGTGATTTGAATCACATACTAAAGCGTCAGAAGAATAAGAGTACGTCTCACTATCTTCTTCATTTGAGATCTCTGGAGTATTTGGAGGAGTTACATACCCTAGGCCAGAACGAGGACCATGATAATAGTCCTGAGGCTTTCCTTTTGGAGTTAGGATGCGCAATGGCAAACGTTTGCCCTTGCCAAAATTTTGACCTTGCTGATTATTTAAATCACAGTCAATTTTATGAATGATATTCTTCGCTTGAGGAGTGTACCAGTAAACCTGCATTCCACTTGAATCCGGTTCATGATCATCAATTAAAGGTTCTTTAGTAACATTGGCTAGGCCAAAAATGACCGTTGTCTCCCCTATCGACCTAGCAGGTACATTAAAGTAAGAATATTCGTATGACAGACATGGAGTACTATTCGAGAAAAATAGATGTAGGCAATAATAGCTATCCATGATAAGTAAACACAAAAGGTCTACAGTTTTTAGACCAATCTCAAGAAGACCAAAGTAATCAAAAGCAGAACCTCTTTTATTAGGTATGTACATGATTTTTCTTCCAAAAAACCATCCAAAGTATAACCTCCTGTCACGACCCGCACCCGAGGTAAGGTTACGAGTGCGTAACAGTATCCCAGCCTACACCGCAGAAACGGCGTAGAACGCTATATAGTTTCACTATCTATCAATAGTTATAATATCAAAACCTGTCGAGGGTGGTCCACTCCGAACGGAGGACAAGCAATGACAATATAATATAGTCAATCACAAACTCTAAGAATGATAATAGATAATAATGAAAGATAAAGACAACAAGATTTTAAATATCAACCTGAAAATCCAATACAGAATAATACAAGTCCAAAATCTCTGAGTCAACAATCTCAAAACAAATAACTAACAAATAATAAAAAACCAAAGTAATCTGGAGACAGAGTCCAGTACTATACTAAAACCAGCTAAACTATGCCAAGCCCTCATCTGCTAGAGCTAGCCCCAGCTGCACTAGGGTATCCAACTCTATACCAACCATGTCATGAGGACCGTAATAGGTAGGGCACTCTTCCTCATTATCTGTAATATTTTTAATAGGTCCAGTCAGGACGGAAATGAGTACAAAATCTCAAACAACATTTCTAGTTCGACAATATTAAAAATATAGCAGTAGATAGAGAGAATATACTAGGTAAAGTAGAGCGTACATGCATCCTGGCAGGCTATATCAAAACTGTAAATGAGAAGGGTAAGAGAACAGTATATATCATGTACGAAAATCTGGAACTGCTATCTATGTGAGTTTAGCCGTAGTTTTAACATGTGATTGGCTTATAACTTGATACAATGTTTGGCCTGGCTAATCATACGCGAGTGTATGATTAACACTATACAGTAATGATACAATGGTGATAAAATGATGATACAATGCTGGTACTGTAGGGTATTGATCACATATCTACGCTAACACCCCCATCCCTGACTAATATAGTGGATCCAGTCATGACATGTATTCTCTGGGAAGTAGCTCTCCTTCACAGGAATCACGTCTATACAATAAACAAGGAAAAAGGAAGACTTGGACAAGGCATACCATATATAAGAGGAATAATATCTTATAACGGGATCCAGACAAATTCTAATCCGTATGAACAATGTGTCAAGAGAACAAGGATATCTACACTAAATACTAGAAACATAGATGATATCATAAAACAGAAATATTATCAGAGAATGTACTCGCCTAGTACCCTGAATGACTGATGAAAACAGATGCCTGAACTGGAGTCTCAAAATCCTAGTTAAGGTAATATAGGTTATGATATATTCAAATATAAGGTAAATCAAATATACGATGCAGTCTACATGATTTCTAAGTCAATCTAGGATAAGGTCAACTCTAAGTCAAACCCGGTCAACTGTTTAGGTCAAACTAGGTCAAACAAAGTCAAACTAGGTTACACTAAGTCAAAGGTTGACCACCAGTTGACTTTTAGTCAACTAGTCAACCATAGTCAACCCCCAATCCAATCTAGGTCAACAACTCAAGATTGGTCAACTAGGACTCCAACTTGGTCAACTCTAGTCTATCTAGGCATTACCCTATAGCAAGACATCTATAAACCTACCACTTATATAATACATCTAAATAACTGTATCACAAATTCATAAGTCAAAACCTATGCAAACGTACACATATATATAACTATATCTGATATAGGCATATATATCGCTACAACCCATAAAACCCATACTAAACCCCACAACCTAATATCTAAACTATCACTCAAACTTACTATTACATATAGACATATACCTATACCTATATAACGAAAACTCATATTGTCACTAAAAATCTAACCCAACTACTAACTTAAATTCTAACTCATACTCTATCTCAAACTAACTTCTCAAACTAACTTATACTCTCTCACAAAAAACTCAACTCAAAACCTAATTTAAACTCTAACTCTAGTTTAAACTCTAATTCTAATTTCAACTCTACTCTAATTTAAACTCTAACACTAATTTCAACTACTAACATAAATACTATCTCAAACTAACTTCTCAAACTAACTTAAATTTTAATTCATACTCTATCTCAAACTCTAAATCAAGGACAAAACATGAAACCCAAATCTTTTGGAAACAACCTAAACCCAGGTATACCATTATTAAAACTCATTTGAAAATCAAATTATCATTTGAAATCTGTTGGAAACACCACATATTCAAAGTATCAAGAAATCTATATTTCGAAACCTAGAACACACAGCATCAGAAATCCTATAGATCGAACCCAAATACAAATGAAAACCAAACCAAAACACTCGTGTTAGGTGGGTGTATTTCGTGTCAACCCTGGGGTCATGTGTGTGTCCACAAAGTGTCAACACATCGTGTCCAAAGTGCCACAAACATGTGTCAAACCCTGGTCGACTCGGTGTCAGAGACAGTGCAGTGCACTGTCTCGTTCTCGCATGTCGAACTCAATAGGACACGACGTGTCCTATCCTAGGTCTCGTGGTCGAGTCCAAATCTAGGACAAGTCTAGGGGTTCGTGTCTAACACCCTGAAATAGGCCAAAGTGTTGCCGTGTCCAAGAATTAAACCTGTGTCAGTGGGCTCATATGCACGCGTGTGTGTGTGTGTGACCCGTGCTGATCGAAATTCTTCTAAAATACTCGATAATATCTCCTCAAATTTTATGTGCATAGTGTCAGTGTTTGCCCGTACCCACACACCAATTTTTAGGTGTCGGGGTACCGTGTCATGCCCGCTAGGACACCCGAGCCGTAGGACACTGCACGACAGTGTCGTGCTGAGTCCCCGTGTCCAATAACAGTGTCCAAAACACCCAAAAATCAACTCAATCCTAATGATATGTAACCTACACCTAATTAGCTACCAACCCATGTAGTTAGTTTTGAAAATTACTAAAATAAAGTACTATGTGGCATTTCACCAAACACCTTTTTAAAAATATAGATACGTGTCCGATACGGATATCGAACAGACACAATATCCTAGCAAACTTGGGCTATATCCAGGGGAACCCAAAATGAATGCATCTATGAAGAAAAATTAGGGTTTTAATGGGTGTAGATAGGTTTACCTATTGAGAGTTGAAATCTCAATGTAAAGAGCCTAGTATCGATGTCTTCCTCGATTTGCAACGGTCATGAAGCTTCGAAACCCATGGCTTCTACTACTGTGGGGAAGTCTAATAAAAAAGACTAGGCTCAATTTGGAGTTCAATTGATGAAATAGGGTGATTTGGGGAAGAACACTAAACTAGGGTTTTGTATGTTTAAAGAAGGAGGCAAGGGGGTGTCATTAAGTGTTTAAATAGGGGAAGAGGCTCCTTATGGCAGCCTAGGGTTAGGGTTTAGATGTAGATGGGTGGATAAGGCTTCTCCATATATATCCAAGTCTATTCATTGGTCCAATTTAGTCCTAAGTCTTTCTTTCTACAAATATCTTAAGGAAAATATCCTACTACAATAATATCTAGATATTACTAACCTTGTCATTAAGTCCCTAACCTTCTAACTAAACCTCCATGAACATCATTAGCATCTAGGTTAAGTCAAAACTAGGTTAGTCTCTAATAAATAATTAGCACCATAAATTCAATCAAAATTCATTTTCACCCATAAGTAAAAAATGACCAAAATACCCTTAGGCTAAAAAGTAGTAATATGACATTCTAATCACATGACTAGGCTCCCTTGGTCATGGTTAGTCTATAGGCTAAACATATTCTAGGGTTATACTAGCAAAACACCAAAATCATAATACACCAATTTAAATGGTATTAAATTAATTAAAAATTCACCAAAATTATGGAAAATTAAGAAATGACAAAATTACCCTTGATTTTGAAAACAGGCAGTTATAATCCTACCCCCTTAGAAAAATTTCATCCTCAAAATTCGAAATGGTTATACTATTCTCTAGGTCAAGAACCCAACAATCAAAGTATACTAAATTTATCCTAAGTTATATAACATGCACTCCAGGAAATAAGAATACATGCATGGTTTTAAATCTCTGCAGTATCATGTTATTGCAGTTTTCATTGGGGTTTTCTATTTAATATGCAAACTAAAGGTACTATGAAAGCAATCATCAATCAATGGGCGAAAAGTAACATGTAAAAAGAAAGAGCAAAAAATGTGGGGTGACGGTAGAGGCTCGGGAAAGTTCTATCAACTCTGCCTTACTCCTTGGACTATCTGACGCAGTCTTTAGCTCTTGAAGAAATTACTTTTTTGAAGGTTGCCTTCCTTTTGTAGGGGTGTGGCACCCTGCTATTTATAATAGAATGTATGTTGAGCCGCATAGATGGCATGTGGCCACGTAACTAATTGGCACACGAAGACCCGCTCTTTGGCTGCCATCTGTCGACTTGTTGGGATTTTGTTGCAGCAAATCTGGGTAGTTAAAACTTGGTCAGATTGCCACGTGTCCTGTCGCAGGAATCATTTTTGAACCGTATAGATCTCTCAATTTTCAACCATGTGGGGCCGTATGAGACTCATGTGGCTTAAGTCGTAAACTTTCTTAGCCCAGACATAGCTTAAGGATTTAAGCTGCATAGATTTTGTATTTTGGCCACATAAAGCTCATGCAGCTTGGATTATAGTTACTTTTGGCCGCATCAAGTTCGAAGACTTTGGGGCCGCATATGTTTGAGATGCATAAAGTTTATGCGGCTTAGGTGACACTCCTTATAGCCGCATGAAGGCGTACGAACCCTGCTTTTGGGTGACGTCTCACGTCTTATCTTTTTGTCAAAGTGTCAGAGCTGTCATTTTTATCAGTTTTGATAGAATTTGTCAGCTTTATCAGACGAACTGATCCTCTTGGCCGTATGTCTTTCTTCTGTAGCTGGTTGTCGACGGGCCACATAAGACACTGAATCTGTCATGTGGCTTTCCTTTATGCGGACCTGTTTGGTCCAAAGAACATATACGGCAATTTGTGATCCTCATGAACCCCATATTTTCTATGCTTCTAGAAGACCCCCTTCAAAGTTTTCAAATTACAAATTTGGAATACATTGAATAAGAAGCATGAAGATATGTCAAGCCACAGGGAGTCTCCAAGTCGAAGGGAATTTTTGGGCCGTAGAGAGATCTCGAGCCGCAGGGAAATCCAGAGCCGTAGGGAAACCCCATCAGCCTGCCAGCTGTCACCGCTGCATTTAATTTTCTTTGATTTGGTTGTGGATCTTTTTTTGAGATAAAGCCAACGGTTACTAGGGATAAAGTCCCCAAATGTCAACATTATCTTTAATGACCTCGAGAATCGAAGGGGTGCTCAACGGTTATTTAGGGATAAAGTCTCCAAACGTCGTCATTATCTTAAATGATCTCGAGAACCGAAGAGGCACTTTTCAATAACTTTATAAATAGGGGTCATTCGGAGAGAGATTTTCCTTTTTCTCCTTCGTCTTCATCATACTTTTTGCTATGTCTCCAAAGGCTTCCAAGTCGACCGGTGTGGCGGCCAAAGGGAGGGGACTTGCCTCTCCGTCGAGAGCAGCAGACGCTTCTTCCACTCATCCCGACGTACAACCCCCTTTCAAGAGTAAGGACGGTGGGAAGACGATGACTAAAATTTTGAATGGCCATGTCGCATATTTCATGCATGGGCCTGTCATATACTGCCTCTGTACTTTAAGCCTGGTCGATGCATGCCCTATCTCATTTGGACTGCATGTGTTCTGATAGGGCCGGATAGGCTGGGTCGCATAACCGCTGTTCATTCGAACTTGAACCGCATAAGTGTTTTAAGATCGATCCGTATGAACACTTCATGTCTGAGCCGAATAAGTGCCTCATGATTGAGCCGCATGAGCACTTTTATGTTCGGGCCGCATGAACACTATATGACTGGGCCGTATAATGGCCTCATGTCAGAGCCGCATGAGTACCTTGTGACTGGATCACATGGGTATTTCATGACTGAGCCGCATAAATACTTTATGAAGTCGGCCTCATGACTTAGGGTCACATGATTTCTGTTTTGCTAGGCCGCATAACTGGCTAGGTTGCATAACTAAGAAAAAATAGAGTTCGTTATTTTTTTGGTGCTAAGCCCTCCTTTTTTTCCATGTTTTATAGGGATCTGGCTAGCAAACTTCTCCAGGACCGGTCTCGGCGATAGTAAAAATACAACATTCTAATGCCCATATCAGACTGCTCAAAACTCCTCATGCTCCGGAAGAGTTTTTACCATGCCTTTTTGGCATACACATCAAACAACTCAAGACTCTTCATGCTTCTGAAGAGTTTTCCCCAGGTGGTAGGAAGGGCCTTTATACCTCGGAGAGTTGGATGATGGTAAGGCATCATTATGAATGTCCTACCTTCACGGCTCTCTAAGTAGGCGAAACCACCATCAGGGATGATATTTTGAAGGTATGGTCCTTCGGGGGAGCGGGGCTAAAGTATACGTAATAAAGAGGAGAGGATAGCATGCTATATTTGCCCTCCTCTAGGCAGCTCCTTGGGGATTCAATAGCTTTGTTTGCTTCTCAGCAGTAAAATATGACATCCTTCGAGGTCCACGAAACTGCTTGAAGACGAATTGTTGTCAAACCAAACTATGTATTGCCAGATTTTCCTTTCTTTGTTTTTTGCTGTCGATGTAGTCCTACGAATGTAACTGATCTTAAATAAGCAGAGTATGTTCACTCCATTCTTTATTTGTGGTATTTTGTGGTGCTTACACTAGAGGACCTGATACAGTATTTGTGTTTGATAAAGAACATCCCATTGGATGATTTTTGTGGACCTATTGCCCCTTTGTGCATCTGAAAATGCGAGAAAACAAATTTGAATGATATTTTGTGGACCTACTACTCTTTGGTACACCGATGTTGTGAGTAATAGATTAGAATAACTTTTATGGACTTATTACCCTTTTTGTGTACTGACGATGCGAGTACTGATTACAAGTGGAGAGGAAACCAATATATTTACTGAGAGGTAATAAGGACGTGGTAAATATGGGTCAAAACAGAGCCTTCCTACTCAGATGTAGTGAGGACATGGTAGTAGTAGGCATAATAGGGGTACGTAGAACAACTCAGAGGTGCTATCAACGTGGAAGTTCTATGCATTGGGTGATTTGTTTGTGATAGATGGAAAAACAACTCAGAGTTCATATGGACGTGCTTTTTTTTTTGTTGGGGAATTTTCTGGACCTATTACCCTTTTTGTGTACTAATGGTACGAGTAATATATTAGGACAAGTTTTATGGACCTACGACCCTTCTGCGCACTGGTGGTGCGGATAATAGATTTTGAGGCAAACTCTGGTAGAGAAAAGCATTTAATGTGGAGGTCCATAGTTATGACTAGGAGATGATATATGAATCCATTCGAAGCGGTCAGAGAGTAAGTTCAGTAGTACCTGAGGGTACATAACTCAACAATCTAGGAGACTCGAGGTCAGAGTGTAAGTTCAACAATACCAAAGGGTATACAACTCAACAATCTGGAAGATAGTTAGAAGATGTCGTTTAGACATAGTATTTCTTGAGGAACTTGTCGTTGATGGACATCATGAGCAAGTCTCTATTTTGTTTTGAGAGACGGTATGCGACGTTGGAGAATACAGTCTCGATGATGAACGGACCCTCCCATTTAGGCTGGAATTTATCGAGGGTCTTGTGAGTCATGACTATTGGTCTACGAATGGCCAAAACAAGATCGCCGACTTGGAATATTCTCTGTTTGACTTTCTTGTTGAAAGAGCGAGAGGTGCACGCTTTGTAGAGCTCTATGCTTTGTTGATCTTGTAAACGCTTCTCATCTAATGCTTCCAACTCTTGTAGCCGTCGGCGGTAGTTATCGTTCGACGTTAACCGGTAAGTAAGGGCCACTCGAAGTGAGGGGATCTGAGTCTCCAATGGAAGGATTGCCTCGTTCCTATAAACCAAGAAGAACGGTATATTTCCTGTAGCTGCCCGAATTATCGTACGATACGCCTCTAAGCACTGGCCAAGCTTCTCATTCCAGTCGCATTTGTTTGCAGACACAAACTTTTTGAGGAGCTTGATTATGGTTTTGTTGAAAGCTTCAGCCAGACCGGTAGCCGATGGGTTATATGCTGTTGAGGCCATGTTCTGAATCCGATTCTTGTCACAAAATCGATAGAAAGCGTGGCTTACGAACTGCGGACCATTGTCGTGAATAATCCTCCGGGGTAGTCCAAAATGGTAGATAATATGATATTTTATGAAGCTAATCATGTTCGTTGTATTAACCTCTGCCAGAGGAACAGCTTCCACCCATTTGGAGAAGTAATCGGTGATTGCAAGTATGAACCGATGCCCTCTAGATGATGGCGGGGTGATTAGCCCAATGATGTCTATTTTCTATGCTTCAAATGGCCAAGAGGCCACTGTCGGATACAAGAATTCAGATGGCAGATATATGAAATATGGGTAGATCTGGCAAGCCTTACACTTCTTTGCCCAATCAACTGCATCTGCTACCATTGTGGTCCAGTAATAACCCATCCAGCGGAGACGATCTTGCAATATCGGGTCAGGTTGGTGAGCCCCACAAGTGCCGTCATGAGCTTCACATAAGGCTTCTTTGGCTTCTGTATTTGATAGGCATCTTAATAGTAGCCCATCGTAGGATCGTCGATATAATATTTTTGTCTCCGTATCATAGAAGAATCTGAGGGAGCATTTTCTGATTGAAGTTGCTTCCTTCACGTTCTCTGGCAGAATTCCATAGACTACAATGTCGATGAGCAGACGTCTCTAGTCTTGTATTTCGTTGGTTATCTGGGCGGAGTAACTCATACCCAGTTGAAGATTATTCCTGGGACAGACAAGTTTATGGCCTATTATGTCGACTAGATGGTGAGCATTATTTGGAAGTGCCAAGGAAGTGGCCAGGCCTGCTAGGGCATCGGTTTCAATATTTTGGAGCCTAGGAACGTGCTCTGTAAAGAACCCTTCCAAGGTTATATTGATGGCAGTTGTTGTCTGATAATAGGGAATCAGGTCCTCGTTGCGAACCTCGTATGAACCTAGGATCTGGTTAACAACCAACTGCGAGTCACCATATACTTCTAGGTACCTGATCCCTACTTCTTTTACGAGTTGGAGTCCGATGACTAGAGCGTTATATTCGGCTACGTTGTTTGAATATGGTTCTTTGATAGAATATGCCCAATTGACTACTAGTCCAGAGAAAGAAATTAATACCACCCCGACTCCAACGATGATATCACCTTGTAGCCCCGTTCTTGAAGCACCGTCGAAGAACATTCGCCAAATAGCGTCGTACGAAGTCAAGTTCGAGGCGACGACTTCGTCAGGAATTTCTTCATAAATTTTGGCTATTTCTGAGCCTGGATGGGCTGATAAGAAGTCAGCCAGGGTTTGATATTTGATAGCCTTTTGTGGAACAAAAACCATATCGTATGGGGATAATAGTATCGCCCAGGTGGCTAGACGGGAACTGAGTGTGCCTGGCTTGGTCATGAGAACCCTGAGAGGATTAACTCGTGAAACAACATGGATGGTCTGCCCTGTCATATAGTGTCGTATTTTTTGAATGGCGAACACTAGGGCAAGACACTCCTTCTCCACGGCAGTGTACCTATGTTCTGGTCCTACCATCATCCGTTTGAGATAGTAAATGGCTTGTTTATATCCCGCAATATTATTCTGTGCTAGCAGAGCACCGAGGGAGTGTTCCATCGCCCGTACATAGAGCAGAAAGGGCTTTCCGACGATCGGGGCTAGCAGAACTGGCAGATTCGTCAGGTACTCCTTAATATCAACGAAGGCTCGCTGACATTCCTCGTTCCATAGGAAAGAGACACCTTTCCTCATGAGTTGAGTGAAGGGTTGACATTGTCCTGAGATGTTAGATATAAACCTCCTGATATAGGATAGTGTTTCCTGAAGGCCGCGGAGTTCACGGAGGTTCCTTAGTGGACTCATCTCCAGGATTGCTTTTGTTTTGTTGGGACCTATGTGAATGCCCCGGGAAGTAATGACAAAGTCTAAGAAATTTCCGCTGGACACCCCCAGGAAATACTTGGTAGGATTCATCTTCAGGTTGTGCACTCGCATGAGGTCATATACTGTTCTCAAATCATGTAAGTGATCACTTTTGGAGTGGCTCTTGACGGCGATATCGTCAACGTAACACTCTACCGTCTTGTGTAAATAATCTTTGAAGATGACACTCATATCCTGTTGATATGTAGTACCAACGTTCTTCAAGCCAAAGGGCATGACCGTATAACAATATACGCCGATCGTTGTTCGGAATGATGTATTCTTCTCATCATCAGGAGAAATTTTGATTTGATTGTATCCTGAGAAGCCATCAATAAAGGACATGTGCTTGAAGCCACACATATTATCGATCATTATGTCGATGATCGGAAGAGGGAATTCATCCTTAGGGCATGCCGCATTCAGATTGCAGAAATCGATGCAAATTCGTATCTTTTCATTTTTCTTGATGACTGGTACTATATTGGCTACCCAGTCTGGGTACTGCTCTTCGCAGATGAAACCGCTAGCTATAAGCTTGTTTACTTCTGCTTTAATAAAATTTATGATATCTGGACGAAATCACCGCTGTTGTTGTTTGACTGGTTTTGTGTCCGGATAAATGTTGAGCTTATGAAGTGCGATCTCGGGGTTTAGCCCTGGCATGTCTTCATAGCTCCAGGCAAAGACGTCGATGTATTCTCGGATGAGTTGTTACAACGAATCCCGCTCGTCGTCTGTCAGTATTTTATTGACGAAGATTAGCTTTTTAGAGGATTCATCACCGAGGTTAACTTACATGACCTTGTCCTCAGTGGGAGGATCATGAAGTTCAAAGCGTTTCTCCCATTGTGTGTCTAGTTGCTGGACCTACGGCTCCAACTCAAGTGGTTCGAGTAGATCTTCATCTTCCTCTTCGATATCAGCGGATGTCATGTTGACAGATAAAGTCTGTCTAAATATATATCTAATACTGCTATCAGAGTCTAAATGGGTGACTCGGACGAATGAGAGTGCCACTCACATTCTTTATCAGAACTTTCGGGTATTGTTGGTGGAGTAGCATACCCGAGGTCGCGTCTGGATTTGTAATATTGGTCCCGAGGTTTCCCTGCCGGTGTCGACAGCTGTAGAGGCAATCGCCGACCACTGCCGTAATTTAGACCCGGGGTAGCCTCCATGTTGTACCCCTGCTTTTGTATGAAGTACTTGGCTTGAGGACTATACAGGTAGAGCGGTAAACTTCTAACGTCGTGTCCGAGATCGGACTCTTGTGGTGTGAAAGATTGAGGACGTTCTTTTCGGCCAAAGATGATTGTGTGATCCCATCCTCTTCTGTCTGGGAACAGGAAGTAAGCACCTTTAATGGGAGCAAATTGATTTGGGGTATGGACGGTTGTCACCCGTGTGTACAGGCTAACGTCTAGACAGTCCCATGCAGCATACATTAGATTAGGCTTATCATACTCAGAATAGTCTAACGGCAGCCTCTTATTGATGAAATAAGGAATTTTGTCCACAGGGATTACATCATCAGGAGAGGGGCTATCCATATGTGTAACCAAGTATTTGGCGAGTTCTTCATCCTCTTTGGCTACCCCCCCTGCGAGCTTAGAGGTCGGGATGCTGTCTTGGGCAACTTGATCCACAAGGGTTCAGCTTGAGGTATTGACTTGCCTGAGAGTGTTGGATTAATACTTGGCTGCTGGCTCATCTTGGGAAGATGGATGACAATTGGCTCAGCAAAGGACTTTGCGTCTTCCGGTCGCCTTTGAGTAAATTTTGGCAATCGGATTATCATCGGTGTTACAGCGGGCCTTGCATCTTCATGTTGCCTTTGATTGGATTTTGGCAGTCGGATTACCATTGGCCCTATGACAGGTTTTGGCTCCTGGGTGGATCTCGGGAGACTGGTGACCATTGGTTCCAACTGCGTATGTGAGGCAGGATAATCGAGCACCTCTTTATGCAAGGTTGCGACGAGGGGTATGGCCTTGCCCGGTTTGCGGGCTTATAGATAAATTCTTAAGGGTTCTTCTGGCCCTGTGATGGCTTCCAGTTCATTGGTTATATGTTTCCTGGATTCGTCATATAGACAAGCCTCCAAAGAGTAATAAGATTCAACCCCTTTGAAGGGATCGATGTCGGCAAAATCATATAGTCATGTATCCACGGACGTCCCAGGAGGATGTTATAGGAGGTGTCTATATCTATGACATAGCAGGTAACCTCTGTATTCAGGTCACCAATCTGGCACTTCAGCCGGATCTTCCCTAAGGGATAACTCCCTCAAGAGTTAAAACAGTTAATGGCAGTGTTGGTCGTCGCTAGCCGATGCATAGGGATGCCAAAAAGTTGGAGCAAGTTTTTCGGGATGATGCTTATTGACGAGCCAGGATCGATATGCATCCGATCCACCTTGATGTCGCCTATGTATCCAGTGTAGTACAAGGGGCGATCATACAAATTGGACTTGATCAAGATATCCTGTGGAGTAAATATGATGTTGGGCATTGCATCTGTTTCATCGCTTTCCTGTAGATCTGCTGGCGGGTCTTCCCCTGGAGGCTTGACCTGATCTAAGTAGGCGTCAACATTTTGGAGTACTTCGCTTAATGCGACACGAAGATCCTTGGAGAGTCTTAGGTGCTCGTATAACGACAACTTTGCTGGCGTATTAGCCAGTTGTGCTAATATGTCAAAGTTGTAAGGTCTCTCCAGTCCCTGAGGTATATTATTACGGTGCGGGTTTTCGAAGCGAGTTTCTTTTGGCTTAGATTTATCTGCCAGTAGAGGCTGAGATGGCCTTCGAACATCAGAGGGAGGCAACGTTACCGGCTGAGTATCTTCGACTGAACTATCCCGTGCAGGCTGGACTTGTATGCCAGACCGGGTAATAACGGCTACAGCTTCTTCAGTTTTGGCTGAAATTGTATGGCAGGATCTAGACTTCTTGCCCTTTTTCTTGCTGGTAGGAGATGACACCTCCTGGGTAATTTCGTGCACTAAGTCTGGATGCACCCACATGATCTCTCCTTACGATGTGGTGAGAGGTACCAATCCAGAAGTCTGGCTCCGGGCGGGTAGAAGATTAGTAACCTCCATCGTTGCCCGAGGAACAGGTATTACCCCATCTGGAGTGCTTGTTGGAGGGAAGTCGCCGAACTGAATTGACACCATGTTCGCCGCCACGGTCACCTCTTCAAAGTCTATCGACAGAGCTTTGGAGTCGATAAGACTCTGAATATACCGTTTTAATTGGAAGCAGTCATGAGTGGCATGATGGACATAGTGGTGGAAGTAACAATATTTTGGGTCTTCTATTTCTGTCGGTCCCCTTTGCAAGATCATATCGAAGATAGGTTTGACATGACTAGCATCAAATGAGTAATTAACCTTGGGCCACGGACCTTCTGGCTGTTTTTCTTCGGGCTTTTGAGTCGCATCAACGACCATGGCCTGTTTGCCCTTATTGTCCCGGTTGGTGGTGGCGCCACTGTCGTTGTTGCTAGGGGTGGAACTAGGACGTTTACCTTTATCCTCTCCATCGGGGACCTGTAATTCCAACAGGCGAGCTTTCTTCAGTTTTGCCTCTGTATTGGTAGCACTTATGATGAAGGTCGTCCAATCCCTGAACTGATCGTCACCCATCCAGAGGCTAATTCTAGGGAGCAGCTTCTTCTGGCATATTTCAATCAAGGAGCTCTCAGAATTGCCTTGGGGCAATCTTATTGCAGTTTGACGGAACCGCTCTGTATAGTTTCTTGTTAGCTCCCTTTCTCCCTGATCGACGTCCATGAGAGACGACATCGTTACATCATGCCCTACTTCGTAGAACTTTTCCAGGAATATATGTTTGAAGCCGTCAAAAGAATGGATGCAGTTGTCGAGAAGGTTGCGGTACCAGTCGAACGCGATCCCCTCCAATGCTTCGATGAATAATCGCGTGAATATGGCATCACTATGCGACAAGTAGTCGGTTGTGACTTCAAAGTAAGTCATGTACCGACTAGCAGAGGTCTTTCCGTCATAAGAGTCGATATGGAACATCTTGTACTGTGGTGGAAAAGGTACATCTCTCCATGCAATGGTATATGGTTGTCGAATTCTGAGGTCCCGAGAGGAGTCTCGGGCATTGAACATTGCTCGAAGCTCCTGGACTTCCCTCCTTGCCTCCTTAGCTTCATCTGTAGCTGAAGGAACGGATGTTCCTAAGGGATCATCAGCCAAAGGAGGAACAGTCGTGTTGGAGTTCGTGTTGACTGCGGGTCCCAAGCTTGTTTGTCCGGGCGTCCTTGCCGGTTGGGTTGGTAAGGCAGCTTTGATTTCGTCCACGGACTTGAAAAGGACAGGAGCATGGCTTCAAGTACTTCTAGATATTGTCGATCAGAAGGCGCTTCATATTTATCGTCAGCCATTAAGACTGTCCGTACGTGGGTAGAGGTGGAAGGGACCATCACAGAGGTGCTCTCTGTATCATACCCCCGTGTTGAGAAATCATCGGGGAACGTCGAAATGTCTTCCTCGGACTCGAAAGGGGTGCTACCCCCAGTGCAGGAAGCCGTATTATCTTGGTGAGGGTGGTGGTCTTCAGGGAATTCTAAGTCTATTGCACAGTTATGGGGGACCTCCACCCCCTATATGTGCTCTTGGTACACCGGATTGTCACATATATTGAGGGGACTGCTACCCCCAACTTCATATACTCTCAAGGAGGCCGAAGGTGCACCCCCGGGTGCCGGAAGCTTCTTTTTGGATCAAGTGCCTAAATAAACATCCCCTGTGGTTGTCAATGGGAACCCCCCAGATGAGGGTCTCCTTGCAATACTGGCCGAGATGGCCGACCTGGAAGAGCCTGTCTCCTTTCCTCCCTTGCCCGGAGGAACCATTTGAGTTGAATTACAGGAGGCAAAAAGAAACTCTTCGTCCCCTGAAATTTGCACCTGTTTCTTGAGTTGTTATCGGACAGGTGCTGGCAGCTGCAGTCGTTAAAAAACTGACTACCGACCTTCAGGTGCTGCTGATTTATCGCAACAGCAGTTGATGATGACTCGGGTGCAACAACGTCCCGAGAGGGACTCATTGCATGCCAATGCTGCCACCTTGCGTTTGTGAGTAATCACCTCACGCAAGTCGGTAGCAAGCTGATCTAACTTTGCACCAAACTTGTGGACTCGGGTATCTCGAGCGCACGGGTGCTTAGGTATCATATTTTCTTCCTAATCCGTGGCAAGTAAAAGCAGTTGCTCTTGATCGTTAGAGGGAGACTTTAAAGACTTACCCTGTCCATTAGCCCTGGTAGAATGGAGGCGGGTGGTTCTGTACAACTTTTTGTTAGGAGCCCATGTAACAGTCAACGGGGCCCGCTAACAATCAGCAACTTGGACATGCCATGACAATATAATATACTCAATCACAAACTCTAAGAATGACGATAGATAATACTGAAAGATAAAGACAACAAGATTTAAAATATCATACTAAAAGTCTAACACAGAATAATACAAGTCTAAAATCTCAGAGTCAACAATCTCAAAACAAATAACTAACAAATAATAACAAGCCAAAGTAATCTAGAGACAGAGTCCAGTACTATACTAAAACCAGCTAAACTATACCAAGGCCTCATTTGCTAGAGCTAGCCCCTGCTGCACTAGGGTATCCAACTCTATAACAACCACGTCATAAGGACCGTAATAGGTAGGGCACTCCTCCTCATCATCTGTAATATTCTCAACAGGTCCAGTCAGGATGGAAACGAGTACAAAAACTCAAACAACATTTCTAGATAGACAATATTGAAATGTTGCAGTAGATAGAGAGAATATACTAAGTAAAGTAGAGCGTACATGCATCCTGGCAGGGTATATCAAAACTGTAAATGAGAAGGGTAAGAGAACAGTGTATATCATGTACGAAAATCTGGAACTGCTATCTATATAAGTTTAGCACTAGTTTCAACATGTGATCGGCTTAGAACTTGATACAATGTTTGGCCTGGCTAATCATACGTGAGTGTATGATTAACACTATATAGTTATGATACAATGGTGATACAATGATGATACAATTATGGTACTGTGGGATATTGATCACATATCTACGCTAACACCCCCATCCCTGACTAATATAGTGGATCCAGTCACGACACGTCATGACACGTATTCTCTTGGAAGTAGTTCTCCTTCACAGGAATAGCATCTATACAATGAACAAAGAACAAGGAAGACTTGCACAAGGCATACCATATATAAGAGGAATAACATCTTATGACGGGATCCAGACAAATACCAATCCGTGTGAACAATGTGTCAAGGGAACAAGGATATCTCCACTAAATACTAGAAACATAGACGATATCATAAAATAGAAGTATTATCAGAGAATGTACTCGCCTGGTTCCCTGAATGACTGATGAAAATAGATGCCTGAACTGGAGTCTCAAAATCCTAGTTAAGGCAATACAGGTTATGATGTATTCAAATATATGGTAAATGAAATATACGATGCAGTCTACATGATTTCCAAGTCAATCTAGGCCAAGGTCAACTCTAAGTCAAACCTGGTCAACTGTCTAGGTCAACTTAGGTCAAACAAAGTCAAACTAGGTTACACTAAATCAAAGGTTGACCATCAGTTGACTTTTAGTCAACTGGTCAACCATAGTCAACCCCCAATCCAATCTAGGTCAACAAGTCAAGATTGGTCAACTAGGAGTACAACTTGGTCAACTGTAGTCTATCTAGGCATTACCCTATAGCAAGACATCTATAAACCTACCACTTATATAATACATCTAAATACCTGTATCATAAATTCACAAGTAAAAACCTATGCAAACTTACAGATATATATAACTATATCTGATATAGGCATGTATATAGCTACAACCCATAAAACCCATACTAAACCCTGCAACCTAATATCTAAACTATCACTCAAACTTACTATTATAAATAGACATATACCTATACCTATATAACTAAAACTCATATTCTCACTCAAAATCTAACCCAACTACTAACTTAAATTCTAACTCATACTCTATCTCAAACTAACTTATACTCTCTCACAAAAAACTCAACTCAAAACCTAATTTAAACTCTAACTTTAATTTCAACTCTACTCACATACTCTCAAAGTCAACCAAGCCAAACCAAGCCTAGGCAGGGCCTGGCAAAGCAACCCAAACCAAATCCATGGCAGCAAGCAAGCCAAACAGTGGCTGCCTACTGCTCTGCCTTGCAGTGCAGTGGTTTACTGAAATGGGGCAACTGCTACTAGCTCATACTGTTGCCCCTAAACTCAGGAATCCCCCAACCTGATATTCATGAAACCTCACTCTTCCTATCCTCTCATAGATCATCTAAACATATAATATATAGGTATATTTTTACAGATATAGGTTCAAACTTATGTAATTAGATACCACATATATACATATACATATAATAACTTATAAATATGAAATAAAACTGCTCTTATACATATCTATATAACTATAAACCGAAACCCAAAAGGAAACATGTATTATAAATCAATTAGAGACCCAAAGAAAAGATAAAACATGAAACCCAAATCTGTTAGAAACAACCTAAACCCAGGTATACCATTATGAAAACTCATTTGAAAATCGAATTATCATTTAAAATCAGTTGGAAACACCACGTATTCAAAGTATCAAGAAATCCAAATTTCTAAACCAGGAACATACAGTATTAGAATTCCTACAGATCGAACCCAAATACAAATAAAAACCAAACCAAAATAAGCGTGTCAGGTGGCGGTATTTTATGTTGAACCTGGGGTCATGTGTGTGTCCATAAAGTATCAACACATCGTGTCCAAAGTGCCACGAACATGTGTCAAACCCTGGTCGACTGGGTGTCAGAGACAGTGCAGTACACTGTCTCGTGCATGCGTGTCGAACTAAATAGGACACGACGTATCCTATCGTAGGACTCGTGATCGAGTCCAAAGCTAGGTCAAGTCTAGCAGTTCATGTCTAACACCCTGAAATAAGCCAAAGTGTCATCGTCTCCAAGAATTAAACCCGTGTAAGTGGGATAATACGCGTGTACGTGTGTGTGTGTGTGTGTGTGTGTGTGTGTGTGTGTGTGTGTCTGACCCGTACAGATCGAAATTCTCCTAAAATACTCGATAATACCTCCTCAAATTTTATGTGCATAGTGTCATTGTTTGCCCGCACCCATACACCAATTTTCAGGTGTCAGGGTACCGTGTCGTGCCCGCTAGGATACACGAGCAGCAGGACACTGCACGATAGTGTCATACTGAGTCCCCGTGTCCAATAACAGTATCCAAAACACCCAAAAATCAACTCATTCCTAACGATATGTAACCTACACCTAATTAGCTACCAACCCATGTAATTAGTTTTGAAAATTACTAAAAAAAATTCCTATTGTGGCATTTCACTAAACACCTATTTAAAAACATCGATACGTGTCCGATACGGATATTGAACGGACACAAAATCCTACCAAATTTGGGGTATACCTAGGAGAACCCTAAATGAATGCATTAATGAAGAAAAATTAGGGTTTTAATGGGTGTAGATAGGTTTACCTATTGAGAGTTGGAATCTCAATGTAAAGAGCCTAGTATCAATGTCTTTCTCGATTTACAACAGTACCAAAGCTTTCAAACCCTTGCTAGCTATCCACTAATGGCTTCTACTACTGTAGGGGAGTCCAAGCAAAAGACTAGGCTCAATTTGGAGTTGAATTGATAAAATAGGGTGATTTGGGGAAGAAAACTAAACTTGAGTTTTGTATGTTTAAAGAAGGAGGCAAGGGGGTGTCATTAAGTGTTTAAATAGGGGAAGAGGCTCCTTATGGAAGCCTAGGGTTAGGGTTTAGATGTAGATGGGTGGCTAAGGCTTCTCCACATAAATCCAAGTCCATTCATTGGTCCAATTTAGTCCTAAGGCTTTTTTTCTACAAATATCTTAAGGAAAATATCCTACTACAATAATATCTGGATATTACTAACCTTGTCATTAAGCCCCTAAACTTCTAACTAAACCTCCATGAACATCATTAGCATCTAGGTTAAGTCAAAACTAGGATAGTCTCTAATAAATAATTAGCACCATAAAAATCAATCAAAATTCATTTTCACCAATAAGTCAAAAATGACCAAAATACCCTTAGGCTAAAAAGTAGTAATATGATATTCTAATCACATGACTAGGCTCCCTTGGTCATGGTTAGTCTCTAGGCTTAACATATTCTAGGGTTATACTAGCAAAACACCAAAATCATAATACACCAATTTAAATGGTATTAAATTAATTAAAAATTTACCAAAATTATGGAA
Organism: Iris pallida; assembly: GCA_029216955.1. Lineage (NCBI taxonomy): Eukaryota > Viridiplantae > Streptophyta > Magnoliopsida > Asparagales > Iridaceae > Iris > Iris pallida. The sequence goes on along the minus strand of JANAVB010034418.1, from coordinate 5,016,777 downwards.
AACTGAGAAATGACGAAATTATCCTTGATTTTGAAAACATGCAGTTACACCTCATTTCCCTTCTTATGCATTTGGACAGAGTTCGTGCACGGGAATGTTGGTTTATAATCTCGTCGACCTATTTTGTGTACTTTGAACTCCCAGTACTTAGGTCTTGAGAAGTTTTGCCATCCAAACTCATTTTATGTACATTGGGAGGCAATGTACATGAGTTTACAGCAAGTGAAAAAGAAGCTGATGGAAGACTGGGATGCATAGACTTCAGTTTGTATAACTTGACATCATCTGCATGCATAACATGGAGACGCGCATGAAATGAGACCTCTTCGTGACGCATAGAATTTGTCGAAAAAGAAAGTCTATGGAAGACGGACTTCTTGTCCCCAGTCATGTATCAGGGATTCTGTATTGAGGCACAACTGGTCTCATGTTTGACAGAGTGGGTGGCAGAAATTCTAACATTTAAATCTTTGGCATCGTAGTGTTTTCCTCTGCCAAAGAAAAAAATATTATGCATTCTTTTTGCCAAGGTTGGAGCAAGTAACTCTGTCACGAATAATAGCCTTATTTTTAGACGTATGGCTAATATGAGCCTTTTTGGTGTTCTTCTTCATGCGGGAAGCACAGGGTTTAGTCAATGGCTCATTGGTAGAGCCCCTCCCCGATGCATAATGAGTACTATGCGTCTAGCAGTAGAAACTTCTTTGTAAACAGCTATGGCTGTTAGTGAACCATGCACCTCTTAACTTATGTTTTGACCAATATTGGCCAGAGCCTTCCCTTTGCCATCGACGACGTTAGGAAGAGCAGAGAGAGATTTTGGGACCCAAGCTTCATGAACTCACTTAGATTTTTGTCCCTTGGCTGTCGGAGCAGAGTCTTTATCCGACAGCATTGCTTCATATGCTCGTTGGTCAAAATATCTTCTCAATAGAACCAAGCTTTGTTACATCATATTACACCACCAATTTCTTGTTTGTAAAAAAATTAGTCCCTAGCAGAGTTATTATTTTTGTTTCAAGACAAAAAGGAGTCCAAAAATATTGAATCATTTGTATTATTATAAAAAAGAGTACAACAAGAATCTTTAACAAGAATTCTGAGTACAATAAAATTTGGGCATTACGACGATAGGGATTAAGTCTACTTCGACTTCTTTACTCAGTTGACGATATGATATAAAAGTTGATGAAGATTATTTGTTGATGAACTCTTGACAGCAAGGGGGAACTCTGACACTAAAAGCTCGCTCTTTTTGAAAGTTCTTTACCAAAGAAGTAGCATACATGGCCTCTCTGTGCGTGTGTATGTACGAGAAAGACAATGTCCTCTATTTATAGCTTTCTTCCACTGGAATAGCTGTACGCGTATGTACAGAAAATATACTATCTTCTATCTCAGAGACGCATGAAACAGGGTAGGCGCATGAACCTTAGGGTTAGTAGGGATTGACCGTGTTCGAGAATCCCGTATAATTTGCAACAAATTTTGAGACGTGTTGCACGAAATACTGCCATATCAGCACACGATCTGTTTGCTGTAGATGAGCTATGCTTTAAATAACTTTAGATGCATAGCATCTGGTTGCTTACTGCAAATAGTATTTCTTCATTGAATAACTATGTGTCAAATGACACTTTGAACGCACAACTTTTTAACTGCATGCTACAAATACTGTTCTGAAAGTTGTCGCAGGAAACTGCTCATTTACAGATGTTAAAATGTAACGATGATGGTGAAGTAATTACTGACATATTCTTCATAGTCTGACCACTATACACTGCCCAAGGTTCAACTTTTTATAAAGAGATAGAACACGTCATGCGTCTAATAGACCATACATCCCTCTGACTCGTCTTCAACTATGCATCTTCTTTAATCAACATTCAAGCGACCATAGTACTTTGGGGATGACTTCCACTTTTGAAGTCAGTACATCTTTAGGTGCATAAAACCTATGCACCTTTTTTTTGTATTTTTTATGCTTCTACAAATATTAGTGAGTTCCATTTACCCTTGAACTTGATGATGACATACTTTAAATGAGTACTTGAGTTAGGTTTGCACTTGTTTTATGAGCATTGAGAATGTGTTGGCATACTTGTACAAGAGGACCCTAGTAGGTAGGACACCTAGTGCCTACGTATTTGAGAAGCAACTTATCAACTACATGGACCCTAGTTATAACCATGTTATGATATATGAGAAATTATACATTTAGAAGACTTACAAATGTTATGTGACTAGTAGACTTGGTGATTACACACCTACTTAACACTTCTTTGATTAACCTTAGTCAACCCACCTAATTAGAACCCTTGTTTGGTTTAGACTCTAATGACTAATGTCATTGCGTATGATGTACTCTTGTGCATGTTTAGTGAACCGTATCATAATGTATGATCCGATATTATTGTATATATAGCCACTTGGTATCGTTCAGACTTGGAAGCTGGAGCAAGATCTTTATATTTCAACTTGGAGATTCAGGGAAGATACCTTGCCATATTTTTTCTTTTTAATTTCGTGATAATATTCTTATGTTGCTAGTGTATTTCTCTAGTAGCATGCGTCCAAGTATGACTTGGGTACTATCGATGGTGGCATCGATGTGTATGTGTGCGTGTGTATGACTTTATGTGTAAAAGATGTTGCAGATAGTTATGAAGTTATTATATATAACTTATATGCTTTGTTACGTATCATACACTTCACGGTGAGTGAGATTCATTGTGTTGGCATGAACATACGCATTCGGCTAGATACCGATACGAGTGGTTCATGTGTTTGTACATATAGCAATTGGATTGTCTCTAGTTAGTGACTTGCATTGAGATATGGTTCGTTCGAATTATGGATATGACTTGTACGAGTCAATGGGCGGGGAAGATTATTAGTAGGGACATAGGACAAACACTCGCACTCATTTAGCTTCAGTGTTGCTCGGGTATGGGTTATTGATTCCCGGTTATGGGTGTTGTAAAATCCCTTATAATTTAAAGGAATATTTAAATTATTTTTGGATTTTATTTAATTCTAATTTATTTTTTTATCTTATTTATATTATATAAAAGGACTATAGCTATGGTTGAGTTTGAATATGCAAGACGACTAGAAGGTATGCCATGCCTAGCGTAGTCGGGTGCTTTAACTAGTATGCTAGCCATGTTAAGAATGCCATGGTTATTTTGTAATCTCTTCCATGTTAACCATTCAAATTATGGCACAAGTTATATTTTTTATTTAATTAATTAAGTTAAGAAAGCCTTTATGACTTTTTAGGAGACCCGGTTGCACCAAACCTTCCTAAACCTCTTCCAAGCCAAACCCAACCCCATGTAGGCATGTTGAGAATTAATAAATATTAATAATTACATTTATTTGTATTTAATTCACATTTTTTAGTGTAATTATATAGATAGAATTAAATAGTTCTATATTAGGAAACCCCTTTTTAAATTCTCAATCCAATCAACTTGCCAACTCACCAAACAACCAAATCATGCCAAGTGGACCCCCACAATGCTAATTTCGGCCAAGCAACCCCCCCATGGCCGAATGCATCAAATTAAATAGTATTTAAATCCTAGATTGCTTAAAATTCATTTAAGGATATGTTTAAATATACCAACTTATCCCAAACCTTAACCAAATCCTAATCTTTCTCTCCCTCACCTTTGGCCGACCAAAACCCCTCTCCCTCTACATAATTTCAGCAGCAACAAACTCCCAATAGCCTCTATACATCATCTCCTCCATTGCACATCTCTCCATCCTTCACAAAAACTTATTTCCTCCACCATACATCCCCGAAACCCCTCAAAACAAATCCTAAAAACTCTCTCCCCCATCCAATCCTCTATAGCAATTAGCAACTCTTCCATACTCACCAAGAGAGAATTAGCAAGCGAGGATAGCGGAAAAGATTGGAGCTTTGGTGAAGAGAAGTCATCATCACCCTTTCTAGCAAGGATCTTTGGCAACTATCCAAATCTTTTCTTCTAAAAATCTTTGCTAAAATTCTGTAGAAAATATTTTATTAATTCTGTAAAATTTATATTTTGATGGCTTTTGTTAGGTATAATCATCCATAAAGGTTTCATGAAATATATGCGTAATATTCATGTGTATGTAGGATCAAAATTAACCCCATTGTAAAGAAACTATGAGTTATTGTTGCCTATTTTCAAAACTGAAATTTATGTGTGTTCATATACATAAATTAGGATTTTTAAGTATATTTCCACTATTTTAGCAACTCAAATCTGGTCGAGAAAATTGTAGGTCAAAACTAGCTAATTTCGGGTAACCGGCTGACCTAGAATGTCCCAAACTTGTAGTATAACTCAACAATTATACCTCCGATATTGTTCTATAAAATAAATTATTTTATTGCTATTTAAAATATATTTTTGGTTATTTTAGCAATTTTGAGTTATTAACTATGTTCCGGACGAGTTTCGGGTAGACTAGCTGACTTATTAATAAACTAGTCATAAATGTCTTTAGAAATATTAATTCTTAAATTTCAGAGATAAATCTGTAGAAAATTAGTTTAAATATTATTTTTATGATTTTTATATGAATTTTAAGTATGTTATTGAATTAGGGGCATACCGACTAATTAAAAGTTAGAAACCCTAAAACTGTGTTTCGATGTCTCGTGGAACCTGTGTGTGATTGTATGGATCTAAATGGTTCCACGAGAGACTGAATATATATTTAACACATTACTTCGACTAATTAAGTCATATCGTAAGTTTCATGAGTAGTGACTTAATTTAGTTAATTAATTATCTAGGAGTGTGGGGTTCCGGAGGCGTGGAAGCGGGAGCGGTGTTTCATATTTACAGTACGGAATCAGACAAGATACCTTGCCATTATACTATTTATATTCAGTCTGCATTTATTTATATATTACTATTTATTATTTCCAGTTATTACAGTTCTTGATTTACTACATGCTCAGTGATTATTAGTTTACTTTGTTACTATCCTTTGGTTGCACATGAACCTAGAGTTATGGGACTACCGTCTGTAGTGATCGCATATACCATGACACAGTTGTACCATGAGGATGTGTGAGATGAGTAGCATGTAGAGGTTCTTGCGTGTGGGTTGATCCCCCATGCGCATGCATTACGGCAAACTGCTAATAGAGGCGTGTTAGAAGACTTAGCAGTTAGTAGAGGTACATGGTCGTGGATGAGACTTGATAGGTTCATTGGGTGGGGAGAACAATACCTAACTATGGGCTTCTTTACACTTCCCTGCTTACCTGTGCGCTCCGCTGGAGACGCGGGCTCCAGGTGCCCTCTGACGTTTTCCAGAGCGTTATGGACGTAGCCCCTTGCACATGATGCCCTCTAACGATCTTCGGACGTTACGGACGTAGGCCCCTGGTGCCCTATATGGGGACTATGCCGATCCCATTTACAGCCAGGACTCATGCGTCGAAAGGATTTTTTTCTCAATTGCATGATCACTTTAGTCTGGTTAGGTTACCTATTTATGTCTTGTCACTTTCTTTAATTATGGAATAATTTATATTCAGTATTTATATGGCATGTTTATTGTATCTTGTTACGTCCCTCTGAGGACCTGGTTATCTCGCCAGGCGTGTGCCCTTATCCTATGCAGGTATTCTAGCCAAGGCTGTGATCTTCTCCATTTCTTCGAGGATGATAGCTCTTGGTTCGTCTTGCTATTTTATCGATCATTTCCTTGTATGTCTTCTTTCCTTTAAATTGGTTGGTAGTAGATTTGTCTCTGCCTAACTACATGTATAAATGATAAATTCTTGAGTTGGTTATAATATTATTCATTATTGTTGTGGATGAGATTTAGTTATCATAGTTTTACTGTATTTTACAGCTTATGTATACATACAGGGTTCCATACATTGGAGTATACTTCGTATGTATACAACTGGCATAGGTACGTACCTAGCCCAAAGTATTTTGGGATTGGGGTGTTACATGTTTTTGTGGTGGCCCATGTAGGTCAAGTTTGTCACATCGGTTACGCTACTGTACCGATGTGAACCTGCATATAGGCTTAGGATATAGGAATCTCATCCACAAGCTTGACTTCCTCCCTCAATTCCAAATCTCGAACTCTCGTCCGATTATCTTGACTTCCTTCTGCTTGATTCCTTTCACTGCAAATCTTATATTCTTTCATGCTGAATAGGGAGGTTAGGAGATAACTCATACAAGTATACGTGTTATATTTCTCAGTTACTCCATTAGTTGACTTCATAAGTTGAGTAGTATGAATACAACCTACCACCCATATCCTTTTAACCTAGTATTAAAGTGTAACAGAGTGATAATGAATATATGCTAGTATAGGAGAGATGTTACCTAGAATAAAGAGATTTTGTAGCCCATACCCATTGGTCAACTAAGGCCTGATACAATAACTAGTAGGACGACTGTATACGCAAGCACACCGGATAAGACTTAGATACTTGTGAAACTCAAACTATTTATTACTGCTTTCAACGTATTCTCCCGTACTTATACTTTAAACTATTATGGATAATGATGTTATTTATAGCCTAGTTTTACAAGCTTATTATTTATCGAGTTTGTTCAGGACATATGTGTACTGGGGACGCCCACAAGCATGTTGTCTAATTAAAATCAGTGTATTATGGTCTGATCAACCATAGTGCACTTGGTTCGCTCTTCATATGATTATTCCACGTGGATTGAGATATAGAGGTATCTAGGATGTCATCCGCGACTGCATTGACAATTCCTCTTGAATTACACATTCGTCTTTGAATTACGTAATTGTATTCAATGACATCTTTCTTGAACTCTTTATTGCTTTTGTCTTTCACTGATTGGAAAGACGAACGCTCGTATTTGATAGATAAATACAGAGTATCCCCATGGCCATGGTAGTTATATGCACAAGTATAGCAATCATCGGCCAAGCCATATAACTACAACCTTGCCTAAAGTGGCTCGTCCTTCCCTCGACCCTAATAGTAATATCGTGACCTTCTAGTCATTTGAGCTTGAGAGATGAGTAAGATCTTACCCTTAGGTAAACCACAAACCTATGAGACTATCTAATCTCTAGGAATCAATTATTGTGAGTCTCCAAATATTCATCTTGATTCTTGGCTTAACTAGCAACCCGTATGCCTTAACTCAAACCTTACTTGACTAGGCCCCCACAGTTTAGACAGGGAAGAATACAACAAAACAAGCACAAGCATTGCAAGGACCATGGTAGACATCCATTCCAAGATTAGAGATTCAGCAAATGTTACTCTAGGTACAAAATTCTATTATCAAAGAAGTGACATAATATTAGAACAACACATTCACCAGCTTAGCCAAAATCTGTAGCATGACGCCCCGTCATTATGTTGTATTAGTAATCAACAAGTGATGCATGAGCACTACATTTAATACCTCTAGAACGCTTGTGACTATAGTATGGCAGGTTTGACACAAATAGAAATTCACGACTTAGTAGTTAGGGATCTTTCCCATGACGTGCTTTAGAGTTCGTTATTCCACCGATAGACTCTCGTATACCATGGACAAGCGGGTCATTCCATATTATCGACTCAAGTACCACTGTATTCAATTATTTCCATTTATTAGGACTCGGGGTACAATCCTCGAAACTGATTCACAACTACCCTATCATGTTATCAATCACATCGTGACTTATTATTACCAAATGTCAAGGTACGATATCGTGACTCAAATATTCCTAACCTCATTATTCATAAAACCATATCCTACTCTCTAGAGTGAATAGATTGTAACCCATTCTTACTTTTAGAAATTTGGAGATCACCGATTGATTGAGTTAAATTGGTTCTCACTAGGATGATAAATTAGTGACTCGTGAACTCCCACTTTCTTTTTACATATTTTGGTGTCCCTGACCTTGACTTTGATATTTGAAGTGTAATACTAGATGTTACCTTCCAACAAAATTTATATGCAAAACTTAAACGAGTCCACCTTTAAGTAGTCATATCATGTCCCACACAAACACATCTCCTTGGACTCTATTATTATGATACGACTTTCAGGTCAAAAGGGACTAGCGATAACCCTTACCATAACACCGATGTACTTTCGGACTGCAGTTAGAAATCCAACCTTGACTCAATTCTTTTGGCCCAATATATGGTTGTGATCTACTCGAAGCCCTCTACGCACATGGCACTAGTATGCCACTAAATAGAGGCCTTGTGTGCTACTTAAAAACAGAAGTCACGAAAGGCGCATCTCATGACTTACAAAACCTATTCTACCAACCCGACGAAAAATTTGCCCAACCACTTGAATTTGAACCTATTCTACATTACCTAACCTAATAGGGATGGTTTAAAATTCCATAAAATTTTGTCCAGCCACCACAGATTAAAATCTAAAGTTCATGCAATCAAAGATTGAAGTCCAATTAGGGAACCTATTGAGACTCAGTTAAACCCATCATAGCCCATCGCCATATTAGAACTATAAAACCAAACTTGATGAAATAGGCCCTCACCCCTATTATGTAGGTCCCACATCTTGGCTTACTAATTCTCCTTCCATAGATTTCGTAACTGCATCTCTTCGTAGCCTATGTTATGCATCTCTCGGTACCAACTTGCTTTCGGATATACTTGACCAAAATCTCTCATACTGTCTTGACCAAACATAATTAATATATGGGCCATATTAAATAGATAATCTCTAGACTTCCTATAGAGTCTGTGACTATGATTGAAAATACCTTATACTTTCTATACCTCCTTGAAATTTGACCTTCTTAGAAGCCCTATTATTGTTCTTTCCCCGAATAACCAACTTCTATAAGTTGGGTAGAACATTGAACTTATTCTACTCTACCTCTCAGAATGGGATTACAATCGTGACCGTTCTTCCGTTTATATTGAATTTATGAAATAATCTTTTATTTTGCATTTTATATCACTTTGCTCGTGCGTTTAGATAACTACGGTAACAGATTGCAACCTAAATTCTCCAAGTCAATCATAGAATCATTTTTTTAAATCAACAGCAAATTTTTTTTTGAGGCAAATAGATCGCAAGCCTCTCTAAGAAACATAAGATTTGGAATTAGCAAGTGGTTGGAAATGATTGGTTCCAATTAGACTAATAATTCAATGGTTCATAACGTCGACCCATATTCGTATAATTTGATACCCTCGACCGTGATTTTGATAATTAAAGCACAATACTATCCTTTTCCTTTTACCAAAGTTCACATTCACGAAATAGACTAGTCGTGCTACTCATATGACATACATGTCCCACACAAAATGAACGTTCCAGTGTTCCATTTAAATTAAACCACGTGTATGACACATTGTTTCCTCAAAACAAACCATAGAGACCCAAATTCGATCTATTCGATTTCACCAATACAAATATCGACCCATTCCCTTAACTAAACTGAATACTCAAGATTTATGCAAGACGTAGCACACCTATGACGTATGCCTTCCAACAAGCAAGCGCATGCCTCCTACACAACACCAAACATCATCCCACACATATTAGTCATTATGACTTAGAGTTTTCAAAACACTTACCTAATCATATACTATAGCCTGGGTTCTTTAATTATCATTGATACTCATCACTTGGCCACAAATTTTCTTTTCTAAGTTTTCAAGCTCACTTCTTTGTTTCCCATGTTAGACGTAGAAAGAATCCTTCTGAACTGACACACCTTAGTATATTCAAACAAGAGGTCGCTACCAGTTTGTCAAAAGCATGACCCATAGAGTAACAATGTTTGGTTGTAGTAACATTCTTATAGTTGTTATTGACCAAGAATGTCACGGTGTTATCGAAGCTCACTTAGAATCAAAGACTGCGATCAGAAGTGTCCATTATTCTCGTGCCCCTTCCTAGAAATTGTCCTCCTCAAGGACTTGTAATGACGACGATCTTTACGGGTAGCCAACTTCTATAAGTTGTGTAGGGTCTGGAAGGAAGCATACCCCATCTTGTAGAATATAAGATCAATTGGGATTCCTATGACAACCACCCCTCCATCCTTTCAAAAATTGAGCAAAGATTTGACATACCTACTCTTCCACCGTACAAAATCTCGCAATTATTGATATTATGATCATTTTTAATTTCGAGGACGAAATTGTCATAAGTTGGGTAGAATGTAAAATCCCTTGTAATTTAAAGGAATATTTAAATTATTTTTGGATTTTATTTAAATCTAATTTATTTTTTATCTTATTTATATTATATAAAAGGACTATAGCCATGGTTGAGTTTGAATATGCAAGACGACTAGAAGGTATGGCATGCCTAGCGTAGTGGGGTGCTTTAACTAGTATGCTAGCCATGTTAAGAATGCCATGGTCATATTGTAATCTCTTGCATGTTAACCATTCAAATTATGGCACAAGTTATATTTTTTATTTAATTAATTAAGTTAAGAAAGCCTTTATGACTTTTCAGGAGACCCGGTTGCACCAAACCTTCCCAAACCTCTTCCAAGCCAAACCCAACCCTATGTAGGCATATTGGGAATTAATAAATATTAATAATTACATTTATTTGTATTTAATTCAAATTTTGTAGTGTAATTATATAGATAGAATTAAATAGTTCTATATTAGCAAACCCCTTTTTAAATCCTCAATCCAATCAACTTGCCAACTCACCAAACAACCAAATGATGCCAAGTGGACCCCCACCATGCTAATTTCGTCCAAGCAACCACCCCCCCCATGGCCTAATGCATCAAACTAAATAGGATTTAAATCCTAGATTGCTTAAAATCCATTTAAGGATATGTTTAAATATACCAACTTATCCCAAACCTTAACCAAATACTAATCTTTCTCTCCCTCACCTTTGGCCGACCAAAACCCCTCTCCCTCTACATAATTTTGGCAGCAACAAACTCTCTATAGTCTTTATACATCATCTCCTCCATTGCACATCTCTCCATCCTTCACAAAAACTTATCTCCTCCACCATACATCCCCGAAACCCCTCAAAACAAACCCTAAAAACTCCATCTCCCCCATCCAATCCTCTATAGACATTATCAACTCTTCTATACTCAACAAGATAGGATTAGCAAGCGAGGATAGCGAAAAAGATTGGATCTTTGGTGAAGAGAAGTCATCATCACCCTTTCTAGCAAGGATCTTTGGTAACTATCCAAATCTTTTCTTCAAAAAACCTTTACTAAAATTTTGTACAAAATATGTTATTAATTATGTAGAAATTATATTTTGATGGCTTTTGTTAGGTATAATTATCCATAAAGGTTTTATGAAATATATGCTTAATATTCATGTGTCGGTAGGATCAAAATTAACCCCATTGTAAAGGAACTATGAGTTATTGGTGCCTATTCTCAAAACTGAAATTTATGTGTGTTCATATACATAAATTAGGATTTTTAAGTATTTTTCCACTATTTTAGCAACTCAAATCTGGTCGAGAAAATTGTAGGTCAAAACTAGCTAATTTCGGGTAACCGGCTGACCTAGAATGTCCCAAACTTGTAGTATAACTCAACCCTTGTACCTTGATATTGTTTTATGAAATAAATTATTTTATTGCTGTTTAAAATATATTTTTGGTTATTTTAGCAATTTTGTGTCATTAACTATGTTCCGGACAAGTTTCGGGTAGATTAGCTGACTTATTAATCAACTAGTCATAAATGTCTTTAGAAATATTAATTCTAGAATTTTAGAGATAAAACTGTAGAAAATTAGTTTAAATATTAGTTTTATGATTTTGATATAAATTTTAAGTATGTTATTGAAGTAGGGGCATAACCGACTAATTAAATGTTAGAAACCCTAAAACTGTATTTTGATGTCTCGTGGAATCTGTGCGTGATTGTATGGATCTAAATGGTTCCACGAGAGATTGAATATAATTTTAACACATTACTTCGACTAATTAAGTTGTATCGTAAGTTTCATGAGTAGTGACTTAATTTAGTTAATTAATTATCTAGGAGTGTCGGGTTTCGGAGGCGTGGACACGGGAGCGGTGTTTCATATTTACAGTATAGAATCAGACAAGATACCTTGCCATTATACTGTTAATATATTCAGTATGCATTTATTTATATATCACTGTTCATTATTTTCAGTTCTTGATTTACTACATGCTCAGTGATTATTAATTTACTTTGTTACTATCCTTTGGTTGCATATGAACCTAGAGTTAAGGGACTACCATTTGTAGTATATCGCATATATCTTGACACAGTTGTACCACGAGGATGTGTGAGATGAGTAGCATGTAGAGGTTCTTGCGTGTGGGTAGATCCCCTATGCGCATGCGTTAGGGCTAACTGCTAATAGAGGCATGTTAGGAGACTTAGCAGTTAGTAGAGGTACATGGTCGTGGATGCGACTTGACAGGTACATTGGGTTAGAAGAACAACACCTGACGTATGGGCTTCTTTGCACTTCCCTGCTTACCTGTGCGCTCCGCCGGAGACGCAGGCTCCAGGTGCCCTCTGACGTTTTCCAAAGCGTTATGGACGTAGCCCCTTGCACATGATGGCCTCTGACGATCTTTGGACGTTACGGACGTAGGCCCCTGGTGCCCTATATGGGAACTATGCCGATCCTATTTATAGCTAGGGCTCATGCGTCGAAAGGATTGTTTCTAAACTGCATGATCACTTTAGTATGGTTAGGTTACCTATTTATGTCTTGTCACTTTCTTTAATTATGGCATAATTTATATTCAGTATTTATATGACATGTTTATTGTATCTTGTTACGTCCCTCTGAGGACCTGGTTATCTTGCCAGGCGTGTGCTCTTGTCCTTCGTAGGTGTTCTAGCCAAGGCCGTGATCTTCTCTATTTCTTCGAGGATGATAGCTCTTGGTTCGTCTTGCTATTTTATCGATCATTTTCTTGTATATCTTCTTTTCTTTAAATTGGTTGGTAGTGGATTTGTCTCCGCCCAACTACATGTATAAATGATAAATTCTTGAGTTGATTATAATATTATTCTTTATTGTTGTGGATGAGATTTAGTTATCATGGTTTTACTGCATTTTACAGCTTATGTATACATACAGGGTTCCATACATTGGAGTATACTTCGTATGTATACAGCTGGCATGGGTACGTACCTAGCCCTAACTATTTTGGGACTGGGGCATTACAGGTGTATTTCTAGAGTATATATCAAACAACGGCTACTGACTGTGCATCAGAACATGGTCGTAAGGTATGCTAGTATATACAAAAGCCTCTAGCGGATGATATACTTTATTCCGTTAACCTACCCATGCAAACAAAAGTTGTCTTCGAGTTGCATACACATAGATGGTTATAGACCCTTATTTATCGTATATTTATTTCAGTTCATTATGGTATTGTTTATTTTGTATCATGTTAAGTCCCTCTGAGGACCTGGTGATCTCTGCAGGTGTTTCTTGGACTTCAAGCATAGAGTTTTTGTGATGTATTTCTACACGATTCAGGTATTAATGGTAGTATCATTTTGTTTTCTCTTTTGTGCCCTTATTTATTCTTTTGCCCTTATTATTTCTGCCAAGCTCATTACTGTTGTTATAGCCTAGTTTTATAGACTATATTATTCTTCGATCTATTCATACATATATGTTAATGGGCTGCAGACCAAGACATATATATTTTTTATTCTTGATTTTTATTCCTTATTGTGGATTGAGACATAGTTAAGATAGTGTAAGTCTATTTTACTTTTACAGTGTAGTACATCTGGAGTAAGTCCTTTAAATTAGAAACTTATTCTTGATCGTATTAGCTGGCATGTTCTCGTCTTAAGTTCCTACGTATTTTGGAATTGAGACGTGACAACATCGTAGTGTACTTGCTTGGATTGTTGTAGGGGTCAAGTCCAATATCCTGAAAATCTGTGTCAAAGGACACAAATATTTCTTAGAAAATATCATAAAATTTATCAAATTATTTCTAAGTTTATTTCTAACATCCTATTTATCCTAATTTCTAGAATTCAATTACTCTATATACTTAATCTAAATCAAAACCCATTTAGTAAAACATTCTTACTATACCTATTTACAACTTGCCTAAGCTATTAACAAGTCTTCCTTATTAGGCTTGTACTCTAAAAAAACTTAATAAGCATTTAAGCCTAAAGGCCCACAACCCACATACGCTGGGCCAAATTAATAACCAACTTTTCATTAAGACTTAGCCTGTTGGCCCACAACCTTAGTTTGTATTCAAACGAATTCCCGTTGATACCTAGCCATCAATGCCCAAACTCGGACCAAAGGTCTTCGACTCTGACACACACCCATCCATGTGTCATCATACTCAAGTTCTAATTCATCATGGACACAAATATACATGTCAGTTCAAGACACAAACCAGTGTCAAGCATGACAGACTCCCGACCGATACACAAAATTCGTTAGGAGAAAGCCCTCAGAATCGAATCTGTTTTCGAGTCAATTAGATTCGAATGTGAAAACATGACTACATGTGTCACATACCGACGTTCGCATGTCTATAATAGATCTACATCCTTATTCAAACATTATATCAAAAATTTATATTCAGAACATGAGGAAGTATCTTGATGAATTTTTTTTTATAACTATAGTTCATAAATTCGAAGAAAATAAGGAAAATCAAAGGAAACTACTTTTGATTACTCACAGCTTTAAATACGTTCAAGTTTGTCCTAAAATTCAATCGATCTTAATTGATCTGATTTTGATTCGTGCTTTTAGCTTACTAAAATGAAACAACCAGTCATAGATCAGTAAGTGAATTGATCGGATCAAAATGAATCAAGCATGAAAAATTAGGAAAAGTTGGATCAAGAATACACCGAACAATCTTTATCGCCGAAATAAAATCGTCTTCATCGATCACTATTGATACAGAAGAGAGCTGCTCTCCGAATTGTTGTCGTGTTCGTTACCGCCTCTTGGAAGGGAAGTCGCTTCTCGGAAAACTACATCTCTGTCACCAACATTTCTATCACTATGGCTATGGTGAGTGTCGTTCCACGGTGGAGAAGCTATGCACATGGCATCGCCATGGCCACGAGCTTGGTTTAGTGGTTATGGTTTGGGATAAGGTCGATGGTGAAGAAGAAGAAGAACGGAAAAGAAGATGAACAGAGAAGAAGAAGAAGAAGAAGAAGAAGAAGAGGTGGGTTGCCAATGCGGGAGGGCTTCGCCAGGAGAATGGGTGAATGACGAAACAATGTTTGGCTTTGTTTTTATAGAGTTCAAATAGAATTTTAGGAATTGGCAAAAACAATTGCTTTAGTTAAAAAGAATATTTGATTTATTACAAAACGAATTAAAGGCAGCTACTTAACCAAGACTCAATTATGACTAGGTCCAATCCTTTAGGAAAAGTTGTTAGAGAGTTAGTTAGGGTGGTTAGGAGTTTCTTAGAAAGTGAATACAAATTAGTTAGGGTGGTTACAAGGAGGGTGAAGTTCGTTAGGAAAGTTGTTAGAGTAACTAACTAACAATTAATTAATTAATTTGATTAATTAATTAAGTCATGATCCATTCATGACTAAACAAGTCTAGAACCTTCCCACTCTAACCTGCCATCATTAATTAGGAAACTAGCCTTCCTTCTTGCCATGACCTCTTAAATATTAAATAAAATAAAATATAGACTACCAAAAAGGGTTTTATTAATGATAATTGAAGAACGAGAGTTACAATCCATATAATGGAGTGGCCTACGTATATATACGACTGTCATGTTATGTATTCCTAGTCCTATGTATATTGGGACTAGGACGTTACACGCGAATATGAAACATTTTCTACTTTTGTTATGCTCTCAAGTGTAACATATGTACATGCTTTCCTTCTTTTTGAATATGCCATAAAACTGATCCTAAGGCAAAGTAGAAAGATCACCAAGTAAATTGCATGCTTCACATAATTACTTACTGTCGCTACCGCATTTCTAGATTAGGGATATTTTTGTCATTCATGTTATTTATATGTTGTGATTAATTTAATTATAGTGATAGTTATATTGGTTAGTAGGCTAGCCTATTAATTAGACCCAAGATTAGTGAACCTGATTAGATTTATCATGACACATGAACCAACATTCTAGATTAGCCCCAATTGGGCTCCATTAAGCCATCCCATTTAACGAATAAGGATTACTCTAATAACCAAATTAGAATTAGAAACATTCATTAATTGGATAGCTATTCATGACAACTTGGAGGGGCATGTTGGACTTTTTCCATAAGCGTTGAGGAGGAATACTGTCACGCCCCAGAACCAGAATACTGGAGAGCGGGGGAATGACTCAGCCAGCTACGTATTACGGGTAGATGAATACCGTATAATACGATCAATGCTGTCTAACCAGACGAGGGGGTGCATACTACATAAAGGTCTTACTGTGGTCATTTTACATCTATTGTCTCAATCATTCAAACAAGAAAACAGTAATAGAGAACATGTAAGATAAAGCAGTAAGGCGTCCCAAACGCTCAGTCAAAATGTTCTTGAGATCTGGCTTTACAAAACCTAGCCAGATGATATAGCAAGTATACACAATTGTTATCAGCTGCAGTCTGACTTAATTACAATCATGTAAAAGTAAGTACAAGGCAATCCGACTAACATGTCGGTGCCAAACGGCTAAGTATAAAGTTAAATAACAAAACGAGCGGTGAAGTAAGGAACCCACTCGAGTCCTCCTGCAATCATGCCTCTAGTATTGACCATCTTGGAGGTAGAAGTACGCTGGATCCTCGGGAACCGGCTCTAAATCTGGCCATGCAAAACCAGAGAGGTTAGACCTCTAATAGCAAGTACCACAAGGAAGGACGATATGAAGGACATAAACCAGTAAGTAAAAGAATATAATAATAGATCTCTGCTTGCTACTAGGATTCACATCACATCACGACACTTCGAACCAACCTCCCAACCAAACAAGGACAGAAGTTGGCCCGTCATGTCCTGACATTCTGGTCATCCCAGTTAGGTAACAGAGTAGTACAGTACACAAACAAATCATCTTGAACGGCCAATCAAATTCTACGGCTTGCTATTATGAGTCCCAAGTTATCCTGGAATTATGCAATATAGGGATTCCTCAGTTCTTACTATGTGCAAGCAAGGCTAGTCTATCCAATCAATCAATTGCGCCAATCATGTAGTTAGACGAGTCCCAGCGGAACGCCCGCCGTTATAGCATGTACAATAATATAATCAGATATCGTTCCCTGCCCGTATGACAGATCTACAGTATCTGTGGGAACCAGCCGGCCCGTCGGGCACTTAATAGTCCCAAGGGGGCTACCATGTAAGAACTCGGGAATCCATTCTCTCTATGCCATCGTTATTTTATTTGACTCAATGGTCTCTACGTTGAGTGAAGTTCCATGCCGTGGATCATGGTCATTCGAATGAGTACTTTCGTACGGGGTACGATATGCGCAACTCTACAACGATACCCGTGCGGCTAGGTTGTAGGTTTTATATAGCGTGATGCAACAATCAATTTAACCACGGAATAATCATGCCTTGACCATAAAGTGCACATGCTGTCTTTGTAAGATAAATAGAAAATTAAATAATAGATAATTACTTTTGAAGCCTGCATGTGCCTGTATGCCAATATTCGGGATCGGCTAATCGAGTACAATAGTTCATTACATGAACGTGTCTCATTCATTCATTTCAATAAGACGACTAGCCAGTCTCTTAGTTCCAACTAGGAACGCATGATCAATTATTAGTCAATGTCACAATCATTATCAATGGTGATAAGGTATGAAAGTCAATTAGTATTACATGGGGTCGAGCCTATAACTCCTCAGAATTAAGTTCTAGTCATACTGAGTATCCATGGATTAATCAAGACACATGACACATTCTACCCAACAATCCATATTTACAATATTAACATGTCATGATTTATCAAGACACATGACACATTCTACCCAATTATCATGCCACCATAAAATGAATAAGTTATAGGACAATTAAAAACACCCAGGTCAAGAAAGTCACGCTGACAAGTCTAAGCTAAGGCCAAAAGTCACGCAAGAAGTCTGTGCTTAAGACCAACAAGTCACGCTAAGTCTAGCTGGGGTGAGCGTGGACAATGGGCGTGAATAGTGAGCGTGAAAAGTGATACACGCTGGCAAGCGTGAGCGTGAAGGGGAATTCACGCAGACTCTAGTGAGCATGAAAAGGTGACAAGAAATCTACGTACGCAAGGATGTGCGTGACTAAAATACACGCACGCTCATGGATGTGTGCGTGACTGAAAATACACGCACGCTCATGAGAACGTTAGCGTGACTAAAAAATACACGCACGCTCATGAGAACGTGAGCGTGACTAAAAATACACGCAGACACGTACAGACGTGTGCGGGACTGAAAATGCACGCAGACACGTACAGACGTGTGCGTGACTGAAAATACACGCAAATACGTAAAGATGCGTGCGTGACTGAAAATACACGCAGACACGTACAGACGTGTGCGTGACTGAAAATACATGCAAACACGTAAAGACGCGTGCATGACTGGGCTGATGTTTTACGCGAGCACGTAAGAACGTGTGCGTACAACATTTCCCGAACTCCAAGTACTATGGAGCCTTCGCTCCAGTGCCAGAGAAATACACCCAAAGTTGATGGACTAAGAACCCATGAACAGCAGAAATACTACAACTTAGATCTAGAGAAAACCAGCCGGAGAAATCAAAAATGCTAAGAACTAATCTCTCTTGGAATCACGAGAAGAAGGCAAATGAACCATAAAAATGGGTGATTGAGAAGCAAGTTTGCACTTGCCTTCTTCTGCTGCTGGTAGGTGGTGGAAAGTAATGAGAGGAAGAAGAAGAAGTAATGGTGAGAATGAAGTAATGAGGAGAGAGAAAGAGATGGAAGCTTTAAATAGGAAGATGGTGGTAGGTGGGGTGTTGGGCCGGGTTTAAGGGGATTCAGCAAACCGAAACCCAATAAGACTAAAGCAGCAAATAAAATACAGGAAATAAAATTGCAGAAATATAATTGCATAAATAAAATTGCAGGAAATTAATTAACATGAAAATTTTAAAGAGCAGATAATTAATTAATATGAAACTAAAGGAATTTAAATACAGAATAATACATGATAAATACTAAATAAATACACATGAGTTGTACTTATATAAAAATTCGTATTCCGGGAACGGGGAGCGACATCTCTACCCACCTTAGAAAAAATTCCGTCCTCGGAATTTCAAATCCAAGCCGGATAGAAATATCAGAGCTAAACTAATACAAGCAATTCTAGTGAGCAAGCAATCATTTTACCATATTAAAAGCAAGTACTATATAAGTAAATCCATCAATCTACGATATCAGGTTGTTCTATCCATAAGGCGATAAGCATGAGAAATCAAGACAATCAAGGTATATAGAAAGAGATATACCCTGTGAGTCAAATAGGTGTGGATACCGTGATCGGATATCATCCTCACGTTTCCACGTTGACTCTTCCAAGGAGTGATGACCCCAAGCAACACGGACAAGTCTAATTGTTCGGTTCTTGAGTATCTTCTTTCTTCGGTCCAAAATGGACACAGGCTGTTCCTCGTAAGACAGGTTGGTACCAACAACCAGCTCCGAATGATCGAGGACATGACTTGGATCCGATACATACCTACGTAATTGAGATGCATGAAACACGTCATGCACCTCTCGTAACGAAGGTGGGAGGGATAAACGATAAGCAACATCGCCTATCCGATCAAGAATAACGAATGGGCCCACGTACCGCGGACTCAATTTCCCGCGAACGCCAAATCTAATGACCCCACGAGTAGGTAAGATCCGCAAGAATACGTGGTCCCCAACAGAGAACTCTAACGGCCTACGATGCTGGTCCGCCCAATGACGATGCCTGTCCTGCGCAACTCGAAGTCGCTCTCTAATTCCCTTAACCACTTCAACCGTCTGAACAATTATTTCTGGGCCTAACATTTTCCTCTCTCCGATATCATCCCATGCAAGCGGTGATCTGCACTTCTTACCATATAGTACTTCGAATGGCGCCATCTGGATACTAGCTTGATAACTATTGTTGTATAAAAACTCAACTAAGTGCAGGTGGCTCTTCCAAGATCCTCCAAAATCTAGAGTGCAAGCTCGCAATATGTCTTCTAAAGTCTGAATCGTTCTTTCTGATTGCCCATCCGTCTGTGGATGGTAAGCCGTACTAAATCTTAACTTGGTACCCAGACTATGATGTAAGCTCTTCCAGAAATGTGATGTAAAGCGGGTATCCCGATCCGACACAATACTGACAGGGACTCCATGCTGCCTGACTATCTGTTGCATATATAACTCTGCTAACTTTTCTGTAGATTGTCCTACTCTGAAAGGAAGAAAGTGTGCTACCTTTGTAAGCCGATCTACTATTACCCAAATAGCATCCTTACCACTTGGTGATCTCGGTAAACCGGTGACGAAGTCCATTGTGATATGCTCCCATTTCCATTCTGGAATAGAAAGCGGTTGCAATAACCCAGCTGGCCTCTGCTGTTCTGCCTTCACTTGCTGACATACCAAGCAACGGGAAACGAATCTAGCTATCTCCCTCTCCATTCCGTTCCACCAGAAATGCTGCTTGATATCTTGGTACATCTTGGTCCCTCCAGGGTGAATAGAATACTGAGAACTGTGAGCTTCTGCCATGACCTCCTATCTGATATCTCCACTAGGCACACATAAACGCGATCCGAACCTAAGTATACCATCTTCTTGAATCCTCATCTCCTTTCTGAATCCTGACTCACATTCTTCCCTAAGCTTCTGAATCCTTGGGTCCTGTGCCTGAGCTGCCTTGATCCTATCTACCAAGTCAGATTGAACTTGTAGACTAGTTAGAACTCCTATATCACTAGGAAGTATAACTTCGATGCCCATCTCCTGAAGGTCTTCTATGATATGCCTCTGTGTTGTCAACATAAATGCGCCGCCTCTCCTGCTAAGAGCGTCTGCTACTATATTAGCCTTGCCTGGATGATACTGAAGCTCCACGTCATAATCCTTGATCAATTCCAACCATCTTCTCTGCCTCATGTTCAGCTCCTTCTGAGTAAAGATGTACTTCAGAGTTTTATGATCTGTGTACATCTCCACTCGGTCACCATATAAGTAATGCCTCCATAACTTCAGAGCAAACACTACTGCTGCTAACTCCAAATCATGAGTTGGGTAATTCTTCTCGTGGTCCCGAAGCTGCCTAGATGCATATGCTATCACCTTCCCATGTTGTATAAGGACACATCCAAGTCCCTTACCTGACGTATCACAATATACTGTAAAATCTCCGGATCCAATTGGCAACGTAAGAATAGGTACTGATATCAACTTCTGCTTCAAAGTCTCGAATGATGCCTGACATTCTGCCGACCAAACAAATGGCACATCCTTCCGGGTCAAGCGGGTCATGGGCGCTGAAAGCCTTGCAAAATCTGACACAAACCTTCTGTAATATCCTGCCAATCCCAAGAAACTCCGCACATCTGCTACGGTCTTGGGTACTGGCCAACTCTCTACTGCTTCTACCTTCTTGGGATCTACTGCTACTCCAGCTCCTGATATGATATGACCCAAAAATGAAATGTGATCCGTCCAGAACTCACACTTACTGAGCTTGGCATACAACTGGTTCTCTCTCAGAACCTGTAACACTTTCCTGATGTGGTCTTCATGCTCCTCTTCACTAGCAGAGTACACGAGTATGTCGTCAAGAAACACAACGACAAACAGGTCTAAGTATGGCATAAAGATGCGGTTCATCAAATCCATGAATATTGCTGGAGCATTGGTCAAACCAAACGGTATTACTAAGAACTCATAATGCCCATACTTCGACCTGAATGCTGTCTTGGGAATATCTTCCTTCCGAACTCTCACCTGATGGTACCCTGAACGAAGATCTATCTTGGAGAAAACTCTAGCCTTGCTCAACTGATCAAATAAGTCATCGATCCTGGGTAATGGGTACTTGTTCTTCACTGTTGCCGCGTTAAGCTTCCTGTAGTCAATGCACAACCTGGATGACCCATCCTTCTTCCCCACAAGTACCACTAGTGCTGCCCATGGTGACACGCTAGCTTGGATGAACTTCTTCTCCTTCAGTTCCTCTATGTGCTGATATACCTTGGCCTGCTCTGAATCCGCCATTCTGTAAACCCGATCTGATATTGGTTTAGTTCCTGGTGCCAATTCTATGCTGAACTCAATATCTCTAACCGGTGGTAGACCTAGAAGTTCTTAGGGAAATACGTCTAGAAATTCTTCAACTACCTTCGGGATCCGAACTTCCTCCATTGCCGTTACTACTCCCTGCTCTTGTTGAGTTGCCTCTGATCTGACTAAGGTGAATCGCTCCATGCCTGGAATATCAAAAGATACACTCCCTCTACGACAATCTATTGTCGCATGACTGTCTTTCAGCCAGTCCATGCCTAAGATAACGTCAAAATTTCCAACAGGAAATTCTATCAACCGGGCGGGTAAGGAATGCCCGCAAACTACAACGCTACACGCTAGAATAACTCTACTAACCCCTACGAGCCCATTACCAGTGAGTATATTCAACCTTCCTGGTAATGCCTCGAACTACATTCCTAGTCGTGTCGCAAATTGTGCAGATATAAATGAATGGGATGCTCCCGAATCAAACAATGCTACTGCGGGATATGAGGCAACGAGAATGTTACCTGCCACAACATCTCCCGATGCCAATGCCTCTTCCAAGGATAGTGTGAATGCCTGCCCTCGACCTCCTTGCTGGTTCCCATGCTGTGGCCTAGCCTGGTGCTGCTGCTGGCCCCTACCTTGGTGATGCTGGGGTGGTCTATGCTGGTGTTGCTGTATCGGCGGTCCCTGCTGCCGAAACATCTGAGCCTGCGGTACTAATAGACGCTGTGCCAACGGTCTTACTGCCATCGCTGGCCCTCGATACTGGCCTGTCCCTGGTGCTGGCAGAGCCGGAAACTGCTGTCCTGGTCCTCCTGACCTCGAATTCATGGGATATGTGGTAACCCGATGGTATGGATTTCCACATATCAGACATAGTCCATTCAATGTCCGACACACATCTCTAGTGTGTCCCCTCTTTCCGCAATAAGTGCAGCCTGCCGGGGGTTGCTGGTTCTTCCTCTGATGCTGTTGCTGCTGCTGCCTGGGTGGTGCTGGTCCTCGTATCGCCACATCGTGGATACGAATGCCAGTGGATGGTGCTGTTGCTCGGGGCGCTGCTCCCCCTCCTCCTTCAATCTGACTGTGGGATCTCTTCTGACCCCCAGTCCTTACTGCAAGCCTCTGTATGGTGATCTCATGCCTTCGAGTCGCCGTCAATATTTCGTCAAAAGTTTGGTAATTGTGCCCCTCTATCAATTGCAAGAGTTCAAGATGAAACCCTTGCTGAAACCTCATGGCCCTCTGGCGCTCTGTTGCTACCATCTCTGGGGCGAATCTACTCAATCTGCAGAATTCTGCTGCATAAGCATCTACAGTCTTGCCGGCCTGCCTGAGGTTGATAAACTTCTATTGTAGCTCAAACTGCGCCACAACTCTATAGTACTTGGTCTTGAATCTTGCTGTGAAATCGTCCCAAGCCACAGGACGTCTGATGCCCACTTCCTCTGATTCCTACCAATCACGTGCGAGATCCTGAAGTAACAACTTTACTAGATCCATACGTTCTGCTGCCGGTACCTTAGCTGCTGTCAGAATAGCCTCCAAATCCTTAAGCCATGCATCTGCTGAAATGGCATCCTCCGTGCCCTCGAAACGGCGGGGGTTGTACTTGCAAAACCTGGCTGATGCTCCTGAATCAGCCCTCACTCCTCTTTCCAAAGCCGTCTGCAATCCTTGGTTAAGCAACACATTCTGCTCTTGTAGCTGAGTGTGCATGCACTGCTGGGCTAACATCTGATGTTGCTGAGTAGCCATCATTCCTCTCATGATCTCCAGAAGGGCTGGTGTGTCCACTTGGATAGGTGGAACTGTCGGTGGTGGTGGGATATCCGGATACTGCGATCCAATCGCTGGTTCCACTATCACTTCTTCCTGGGTAGCCTCTTGAGTTAGTACTGGCCCTTGTTGCTGACTAACAGGGTCAGGTAGTCCATGTTGCTCCTGCGGTTGTCCAGCTCTGACAGGTGCGGACGTGGTGTCCCTAAGAAAAAGGACAAGAGAACAATCAAACGACCGGACATGAAGGATCAATGAAGTCAAAGGATATCGGAATGTCAAGCAAGAGTTGAGAATAACGAATCAGGAGATCAAGGGGAAATATGTGTGATTGAGACATCCTATAAATCAAAACACCCCACAAGTCTGAAATCAGACCTGCATGGGCCACCACTAAAACCTTGTCACGCCCCAGAACCAGAATACTGGAGAGCGGGGGAATGACTCAGCCAGCTACGTATTACGGGTAGATGAATACCGTATAATATGATCAATGCTGTCTAACCAGACGAGGGGGTGCATACTACATAAAGGTCTTACTATGGTCATTTCACATCTATTGTCTCAATCATTCAAACATGGAAACAGTAATAGAGAACATGTAAGACAAAGCAGTAAGGCATCCCAAACGCTCAGTCAAAATGTTCTTGAGATCTGGCTTTACAAAACCTAGCCAGATGATATAGCAAGTATACACAATTGTTATCAGCTGCAGTCTGACTTAATTATAATCATGTAAAAGTAAGTACAAGGAAATCCGACTAACATGTCGGTGCCAAACGGCTAAGTATAAAGGTAAATAACAAAACGAGCGGTGAAGTAAGGAACCCACTCGAGTCCTCCTGCAATCATGCCTCTAGTATTGACCATCTTGGAGGTAGAAGTACGCTGGATCCTCGAAAACCGGCTCTAAATCTGGCCATGCAAAACCAGAGAGGTTAGACCTCTAATAGCAAGTACCACAAGGAAGGACGATATGAAGGACATAAACCAGTAAGTAAAAGAATATAATAATAGATCTCTGCTTGCTACTAGGATTCACATCACATCACGACACTTCGAACCAACCTCCCAACCAAACAAGGACAGAAGTTGGCCCGTCATGTCCTGACATTCTGATCATCCCAGTTAGGTAACAGAGTAGTACAGTACACAAACAAATCATCTTGAACGGCCAATCAAATTCTACGGCTTGCTATTATGAGTCCCAAGTTATCCTGGAATTATGCAATATAGGGATTCCTCAGTTCTTACTATGTGCAAGCAAGGCTAGTCTATCCAATCAATCAATTGCGCCAATCATGTAGTTAGACGAGTCCCAGCGGGACGCCCGCCGTTATAGCATGTATAATAATATAATCAGATATCGTTCCCTGCCCGTGTGACAGATCTACAGTATCTGTGGGAACCAGCCGACCCGTCGGGCACTTAATAGTCCCAAGGGGGCTGCCATGTAAGAACTTGGGAATCCATTCTCTCCATGCCATCGTTATTTTTTTTGACTTAATGGTCTCTACGTTGAGCGAAGTTCCATGCCGTGGATCATGGTCATTCGAATGAGTACTTTCGTACGGGGTACGATATGCGCAACTCTACAACGATACCCGTGCGGCTAGGTTGTAGGTTTTACATAGCGTGATGCAACAATCAATTTAACCACGGAATAATCATGCCTTGACCATAAAGTACACATGCTGTCTTTGTAAGATAAATAGAAAATTAAATAATAGATAATTACTTTTGAAGCCTACATGTGCCTGTATGCCAATATTCGGGATCGGCTAATCGAGTACAATAGTTCATTACATGAACATGTCTCATTTATTCATTTCAATAAGACGACTAGCCAGTCTTTTAGTTCCAACTAGGAACGCATGATCAATTATTAGTCAATGTCACAATCATTATCAATGGTAAGGCATGAAAGTCAATTAGTATGACATGGGGTCGAGCCTATAACTCCTCAGAATTAAGTTCTAGTCATACTGGGTATCCATGGATTAATCAAGACACATGACACATTCTATCCAACAATCTATATTTATAATATTAACATGTCATGATTTATCAAGTTCATGCAAAAAGGCGTAAGAATATAATAGAAGAATTATCATGCCACCATAAAATAAATAAGTTATAGGACAATTAAAAACACCCAGGTCAAGAAAGTCACGCTGACAAGTCTAAGCTAAGGCCAAAAGTCACGCAAGAAGTCTGTGCTTAAGACCAACAAGTCACGCTAAGTCTAGCTGGGGTGAGCGTGGACAATGGGCGTGAATAGTGAGCGTGAAAAGTGATACACGCTGGCAAGCGTGAGCGTGAAAAGTCACGCAAGCAAGCACAGCGTGAGCGTGAAGGGGAATTCACGCAGACTCTAGTGAGCTTGAAAAGGTGACAAAAAATCGACGCACGCAAGGATGTGCGTGACTAAAATACACACACGCTCATGGATGTGTGCGTGACTGAAAATACACGCACGCTCATGAGAACGTTAGCTTGACTAAAAAATACACGCACGCTCATGAGAACGTGAGCGTGACTAAAAATACACGCAGACACGTACAGACGTGTGCGGGACTGAAAATGCACGCAGACACGTACAGACGTGTGCGTGACTGAAAATACACGCAAACACGTAAAGACGCGTGCGTGACTGAAAA